>VZSR01003795.1:46866-123340 GCA_013398615.1 Brachypodius melanocephalos | reverse complement strand
CCAGCTCGCCCACGGTGAAGATGTCAAGGAACCCCATGGCACTGTCTGTAGTACTCCAGGTCACCAGCACAGGCTGGTGAAGAGGCTCCCCAGAGACCTGCAGGGTCCCAGTGAGGGGAATCCAACTCTGGTGGGGTGGCAGAGGCTGAGGCTGCTGTCTCCCAAGACAGATTGTTGTGCCCAATACTCTCCGCGCCTGTGGGGCCCCTTTTACAGCCTGGAAGTTTGCCAGAGTCATCTGTGTGACATCATGGGACAGCTAGAACCCTCTTTGTGACAGCATGGGGCAGTGAGAAATCACTCTGTGACAGTGTGGGGCAGGCAGAGCTCCCTGTGTGTCATCCCGGGGCAGTCAGTACCCCCTTTTGGATACCCCCTTTGGAGCCCACAGGAGCCCAGGGGAGAGCCCTTGATGTCTTGGGCACAATGACCATGCATTCCACATTGCCCTGCTGGAACCTTCAGGATTCTTTAAGTCAGTCAGGTCATAACTTCATTTGACATCATGAATCTGTTTTCAGTTGTTGTTGGATCTGTAACTGCTGGGAGCGGGAGGAGGTTAACTGCTTCATAAAATTGATCTCTTTTGAATACATGATTTGTCTCAATTTCATGAGCCTCCATGACACAAGGGCGGTGATCATGCCCTTGTGCTGGGCACTGGTGAGGTTGGACATCAAATCCTGTATTAAGTTTTGGGCCCCACACAACAATAAAGACATTGAAGTTTCTGGAGTGTGTCCAGAGAAGGGCAATGGAGCTGGGGAAAGGTCTTGTGCTTTAACCCCAGCTGGTAATTCAGTAAGGAAAATAAGTGAGAAAGAAACTCGTTAAGGTGAGATAATGTAATAAATAGAAACAAATTCCAAAAATATTGGATGAGAGAAAAGAAACAGAGAAGAAAAACAAATGAATAAATGTTAACAATTTCTCTGCACCAAACAACTGATGTGCATTCAATCAGACACTTATCATGGAATCATAAACTGGTTTGGCTTGGAAGGGTCCTTAAAGATCATCAACCACCACCTTGCCATGGGTAGGGACACCTTCCTCTGGACCAGGTTGCTCCAAGCCCCATCCAACCTGACCATGAACACTTCCGGACAAAGGGCAGCCACAGCTTCTCTGGGAAACCTCTACAGGGCCTCGTGAGCCTCACAGGGAACAATTCCTTCCCAATATCCCATCTATCCCTGCCCTCTGGCAGAGGGAAGCCATTCTCCCTTGTCCTGGCACTCCAGGACTTTGTCCAAAGTCTATTTCCAGCCCTCTTGAAGTCAGGGGCTCTAAGGTCTCGCTGGAACCTTCTCCCCAGGCTGAGCATATCCAGCTCTCTCAGCCTGTCTCCAGAACAGACAGGCTCCTGGAGGCTCCAGCCTTTGAGCATCTCTGGCCTCCTCTGAATTCATTTTAGCAGCTCCATATCCTGAAGGACCAAATGCCATCCAGAGGGACCTGGACAAGCTCAAGAAGAAGGCCTGTGGGAATCTCATGACATTTAACAAGACCAAGTGCTAGTACTGCATGTGGATCTGGACAAGCCCAAGATCAAACCAGGCTGGGGGATGAAGAGATCAAGAACAGCCCTGGCCAAGAAGGACTTGAGGATGCTGGTGAATGAGAGGCTGGACCTGCCCTGGCCACATGTGCTGACTGATCTCACAGTGGGAGCAGCAGGGAAGGGGGAGATTCTTCATTTCTGCCCTGCTCTGGTAAGATCCCACATGCAGTGCTGCCTGCAGCTCTGGGGTCCCAGCACAGGAGGGACGTGGAGCTGCTGGAGAGAGTTCAGAGGAGACTCCAAGATAAGCAAAAAGATATATATGAGAAAAGGCTATACTATGAGAAAAGGCTGAGAGAATTGGGATTGTTCAGCCTGGAGAAGGGAAGCTTTCTAGTGACCTGAGGCCTTGTACTACTTGAAGGGAGCCAACAAAAAAGATGGAGAGAGACTATTTACAAGGGCCTGAAGTTACTGGACAAGGGAGAAGGGCTTCTCACTGAAACAGAGTAGGTTTAGATTGGATATTGGGAAGAAATTGTTCCCTGTGAGGCTGGTGAGGCCCTGGCACAGGTTGCCCCAACATGCTGTTGCTGCCCCATCCCTGAAAGTGTCCAAGACCAGACTGGATGGGGCTTGGAGCAGCCTAGTCTAGTGGAAGGTTTCCCTACCCATGGCAGGGAGGTGGAAGAGGATGATCTTTATAGTCCCTTGCAACCCAAACCACACTGTTCTTCACCTCTAAGGACTACTGTTGCCAGCTGCCTTTGAGGTACTTTATTTACAGTAACACAAACAGCCGTAAAAACGCAACAGCCGGTGAATCCCTTGCTGTAACTGTCCCTCCTGATCCCACCTTTATAAATGCATTCTGGATGCAAAGACTTTGTGGAAATATTGTGCTGCTTTTGGACCTTGAGCAAATAGATGTCTCTCCCCAGTAGCATGGCTCAGTTCTGCCTGGTCCCACTCAGTGACTGATCAGGATGCTGCTGAGGCTCAGCAAGACAGGCTCTGGGTTCAAGTGTGTCCCAAAAGAGAAGCAGTTTCCACCACCACCAATAACCAACAGCTCCTTCTCATCTGGCAGAAAGATACTGCTATGATTATGTAGCATTAATGGCCACTCCAAGTGCTCCTGAAAAAGGAAAGGAGATTTTGAACATACAGGACTTCATGTGGCCCACTGTACCGCCTTCGAATATGGGCAAGAACAGATCGTTAGGGAATACAGGAACGAGTGACCCCTGAGCTGTCCTCCTCTACTACACCCACCCACCCACCCACCCACCCACCCACCACCTTGCAGTTCAGTGATGTTTTAATGAGCGAAATGTTTCTGTACTCCTTGAATCTTAATGCTTTTCCCCCCAGGAAGGTAGCCAGTCAGTTTTCAGTTCAATGTAAATCTTGGGCATTCATGGCCTGTGGCAAGGAGTTCCAGAGCTTGCCTATGTAACTGGTAGGTTCAAAAGCTTAGAGAGCTTCACCTAAGTCAAAGCAAACAGCTCATAAGCAAAGGAAGACACCAATCCATCTGCATCTGCTTATTCAGTGTAAACAAAAAAGTTATATTCTTTTAGATACAACTTTACTGTCACTGTACCTATACTCCTTGCTGTCCCAACAAGGGCAGTCTATTTTATGTAAAGGATATGAGGCCACTTATAACTTCTGCTACAGACAATAATTGAAAACTAAGCTACAGTTAAGCATGTTTCATGCTTTCAGACCCTCAGCAAAATGCTGCAAGGTCAACCAGATGCACACATGCTGTCCACTATAAAAAACTGACCAGTCACAAATTCCAGTTTCACCAACAGGTTCCATATGTACAGTTATCAAAAGAAAGTTGTTTCTTTACATAAAAGATAAATAAAAACTTGTCAAGCAAAATAAATGTTCTTTTAGAATCACAGAATGGTTTGGGATGGAAAGACCTTAAAAAATGCCCCCTTGCTCCATCCCCCTGCACTGGGCAGGGACAGTTTCCACCAGATCAGGTTGCTCCAAGCCCAGTCTAATGTGGCCTTGAACATTTCCAGTAATGGGGCAGCCACAGCTTTTCTTGGCAGCTGTTGGCAGTGCCTCACCATACTCTTTGTTCCCCATCAAAAAATTTCATCCATATACCTAGTTTGAAGCTACTGTCCTTTAGATGAACACCATCACCCCTTGTCCATTACTACAGGCCCTGCTAAAAAGTCTGCCCCCATCTTTCTTACAAGCCCCTCTTTAAGCACTGGAAGGGGCTCTAAGGTACCCCCAGAGCCCTGTCTCTCTCTTGAGGCTGAACAACCCCAACTCTCTCAGCGCATCCTCACAGGAGATCAGCTCCATCTCTCTGATGATCTTTGTGACCCTTCTACAGATTTCATCCAACAGATCTATGTCTTTCTTTTACTCCAGGCAGTATTATCTGAGATGAGGGCTACTCAGAGATGTAGACCAAGTTTTGCTCAGAGTATGCGTTGGGGGTTAATATGTATTTTTACTTAGAGAATTTTTTCCCATAAATTGCTAAGACACTGACTACTGGGTAGCTATAGGTACTTCAGCAGAACAAAGGGGCCAAAGGAGAGGAATTGTAACACCTGGCTACACTTCTTTTGTCTCTGGAGTTTCTCTCAAAGGGGGAGATAAAGGAGTTTTGGGGCAGGTAAATGACAAGGGCTGGGGCCAGCTTCGCTCTCTTCCTCTCAGCATCGCAGAGAGGACGGCCAGGCTGTTGCTTGCTGTGGGAGGAGTTCACTATTCCCACCAGGTCCGGTCCCGGGAAACCTACCATCACCTGCTCGTGTGCCCAGGAATTCTGAGCTCTCCTCCTGCCCTGCTGCAGCTGGGCCAGCCCTGTCCCACCGCCACCGTTTCTCTGGCACGTCTTTGAGGCTTTTTGCTACTCTGTGGCCCTGCCCTGCCGGGACATCCCTGACATTCCAGCTACCACCGGCAGAGCTTCTGATTCATCTCATCCACCAGCCCAGGATTTTCCACTGTTCCAGCCTGATGCTCTCAGAGTCCTGCAGGGGCACCAAGATCAGACTGCCCCAAAGCCCCTCGAGGTTCCTGATTCTGTCTATTATTAATGCTGTGGTGGTTGTGATTTGTTTGCCTTGTTAAACATACTAGTAACGAACTGTTATTCCTATCCCCATACCTCTGCCTGAGAGCCCTTTAATTTTCTAAATTATAATAATTTGTAGGGAGAGGGATTAAATTTTCCATTCCAAGGGAGGCCCTGCCCCTCCCTAGAGACACCTGTCTTTCAAACCAAGACAGTATGCCAAAATCCTGCTGTGTGACACCACCTGTATGACTGCTCTTCAGTGATTCATAGAAAAAAAGACACCAAATAGCTAAAGTTGGAAGGGTCCTCCAAGCATCATCCAGTCCAACCACCCTTTTCAAAGCAGGCTCAACTCAAGCAGGCTTTTCAGCACCTTGCCCAGTCAAGTTTCAAATATCTCCAATAATGGAAATACAACAGCCTCTCAGAGCAATCTGTTCAGTGTTCAATCATCCTTACAGGAAGCTTTCACATTCCAGGGGAGTTTCCAGTATTTCTGTGCTGTTTTTTATCTCGTATTTCAGGCGGCAGCTACAGCATGCTGCAGCTTCCACCAAGAAGTTCTCTATGAAATTGTACCATAGACCTCTATAAACACTCTCTCAGCCTCTGATTTCTCTCTTCCCTTCCTTCACAGACATCCTGAAATGACTATGCTGGTGCACATTCCAGTTCTGCTGCCCCTTGTCTGAAACAGAGCAGCTCCATGTTCCAGTCTTCTGCATATTCCATCTCTCCCTCTCTTAACACTGCCGTGTTCTCTGTGCTGGGTGACAGCACTTTGGAATTAGATCCTACCTCTCCATAAAGTTACCATGTTCCTTCACAGGATGCTGCTTAACCTGAAAGAAAAATTTCAGTACTTACCACATTAATCACATAGTCCAAGCAGAGACCAGTCATTAAGTCAATGACAGTGACACCTGGCACAGAGGATGCGTGAAACCACACTCCACCAACAAGCAGAAGCTTTCCTTCATGCACATGTGCAGTATGTGAATACCTGTGAGTTCAAAATGAGATTGAACACCATTAGCAAGGGAGGCTGGTAGAGATAGGCTGAAGATTCTCTGCTGAATGTTCTGAGCAACCTGTCTAGTTGAAGATGCCCCTAACTCATTGCAAGGAGGTTGGACTAGTTGGCCTTTAAGAGGTCCCTTCCACATCAAACTATTTTATGATGCTATAAATGCCTTCTGCTTACCTTGGGACAAGAGGAGGGCATGTCTCTATCGTCTGCCACTGAAAGCCATGTTCAAGCTCCCTCAGAAGGTAAACTGAACCCAAGGGCTGCTCAGCTGCTCCCAGACCTCCTGCAATCAGCACACCTCCTTCCCAGCTGCAGGCACTGTGAGAGTGGCGGCTTTCTGGGACTGGACCCTCAACAGCAATCTAAAAAAACACAAGTCCAAGGCTGAAGTTTGCCAAACTAAGTGTCTGCTTAATGTCCAGGCTTTTAAATGCCTTTTTCTGTGTGGCTGAGTTTTTTGACACCCAAACTTCTCCACATGTTCCTCTAGGGACTGCTTTGTGCTTCCATTTACATTGTCTCTGGCCCTCAGTACATTTAATATAATTAGTCTTTAGACGGCTTATTTCCACACATTTATTAGAGGTAACTTTATCTGCATTCTTGCATGCTGCTTTCTGCTCAAGACATATACCTGGGAACCACATGTTTGTTTAGAAACACATGGACTAATTCAGTGACCAGCAAAGCAGGTGATCAGTTGCTCAAACCACAAAGCAGGACAAAAGGCTGAAGTGCAGGACTAAAATCCAGAAAGAAAACCTTTAGTGCTTGCAGGAAAGGAAAGGAAAATTTTAAGACCAGGCATTAAAGGAATATCACAGTAAGTAAGTGACAGAGAAAAATCTGGAGGCCACTTGGTCCATACCTTTTCCCTAAAACAAATAAAACCGTATCTGTTATCATCTGGATGGATGGATGGATGGATGGATGGATGTCTATACAATAGTTTCCAAAAGTCTGCTGTGACAAGAATTTCCCACCTCTTTAGGCAGTCTATTGCAGACTCAGTTAGCTTCATGATCAATAGCTTTCCTTAGTGTCCAGCTAATTCCCTGTACTACTCAAAGTTAAAATGGAGAACAATTTTTGTCTTCTCTGCAGCAGTATTTTAGATATTAGAAGATTTATTTCTATCTTGAATCTTCTCCAGATTCAATAGCTACAAGACTTTCAAAACCTTCTCCTGTGAAGTATGTGGCCTGGTCATTCTTGCTGCATACCTCTATACAGCAGTTTTTCACCCTGGCCACCTTTTTCAGCAATCAGCTTTGGGTATTTTACAGGTGTTTTGCTGAGATTAGAAACTCTGTAAAAAATAAAAGAAGCAATTCATGTGTCTACCAGATAACATTCCTGGTTATATATCCGAAGACACAGTGTAGGTCTCTCACAACAGTGGGATATTGCTTACTCATGTTTAGCTTGTGACCTCCTGCAATTGTGCATCTCTCACCCCGTAACTGTGCTATGTACAAGGTGGGCTCGAAGAGTTATGGTAAACAGAGTTACATCAGCCTGGTGGCCAGTAAGTAAATGAGGGAGTAAGTCCTCTTTCAGTTTTATGACACATTCAGCAAACTAGTTGACTGAGCAAAGTACCAGATGTGGAAGTGGTTGTGATTGTAGCAAAACTTTTTATACTGTCTCTTAACATTATCCTTCCACAAAAATGTCCAGCTCACAGCCAGACAAGTCCATGATGGGAGAGGCGAAAGAAGACAGAGACATTATCGGTAGCATCCAGCAAGAGGGCAATGGGCACAAACTGACATAGAAAAAAATACACTTCAACATAAAACCCCCTCATATTGTTCTATCAGGGTGGTCAAGCACTGGAATAGGTTGCCCAAAGAGATTATGGAGTGTCCATCTATGGAGATAATCCCACCTGGACAATATACCGAGGAACCTGCTCTAGTCAGACCTGTTTTAATCAAGAGTGCTGGACTAGATGACCTCCAGATGTCCCTTCCAACCTCCACTATTCTGTAGAGACTGTATTCAACAAAAAAGCTGGGTGTTCAGAAATCAGTTCTAACTCTAAGCAACTCTAACTCTAATCACCATGAGCACATTCTTACCGCAGTGCAGGTGAGTTCTGGAGTGTGCAGGAAATACCAATCCCCGAGCACAGGCTCAAGAGCAGAGCGGCCACCATACACAAACAGGAACTGCTCACCTGTGGAAACAGACACCCAGGTGGTAACAGAAGTTAGAATCTGGTATGCCACAAAAGCAAAAATTTCTGTTTGCACAGAAGCGAAGCTGACAAAAAGGGTGCAATAGTACTTCAGGTAGATGTCAAGGACATGCATTCACTGCACTATGCCCTGTCCTTTCACTGATTCAGAATGGACTGTGCAGACAACACCAGTGTTGGTCACTTTCTTCAGCTACAAACCAATATCAAGGCAAAAATAATATGAAACAATACAGTCTGACAAAGACAAAACTCGATGTATTATTAGTAAAATTTTATTTACCCATTTAACATCTGCTTTTTTTGATATAAAATTCTGAGTGGAAGGCTGAACGTTAAACTATGCTGCAGTGTTAATTAAACACTGCTCCACGAATGGGAAGTATGCTCCAGACTAGACTAACAACTGCTTAACAATTCCCTTCTGCTTCTCTCGGAGCGTTCCCTGCCAGCTGCAGGAATGGGACATCTTAGGAAAGGACTGCTTTCAGCTCTTGAATGCCACTGCTTAAGTTTTTGCCCCTTACAACCGGGATCTTTTAATAGACCAACCTTCAGCTTGCTATTGCAGGACCTGATTCTAGAACTGTTCACAACTACTGAGTGTTTGTCAGTTCCTACTAGAAAAGTAACATTTCTTCTGAAGGACTTCTGGATAAAGATCCAAGTGTCAAGAAGAGATCTCAAAGCCTCTTCTTTCCTACTGCCAGGCTTAAGGAGTGGTCAATATGAACTTCATGAAGTTCAACAAGGTCAAATGCAAGATCCTGCATACCTACAGTGATTTTCACTCTTTCCAGGCTTTTTACCTTTGAATGTCACTTCAGTTGCGCTGTGTCTCCAACGCAAAAGTGCTGCTTCAGTAGCAGGCTGCAGACTTACAAGCTCCACTGCAACATCATCTGGGCCTGAAGCATTACAGGTTTTGGGGAACTTCAGCCACAACATTCCCAAGCCTGCACTCGATGGGGATGTTCGTCCTCCTACCACCAGGGCCGAGAGAGTGTCCGAGAGACAAGACACAGTATGGTACAACCTCCCACCTGTGGAGATACAAAGTCATGGTTCACACAGGTGTTTTTTCCAAGAAATTTATAATTCGTCTAAGTTGGAAAAGACCTGTAAAGCCGAGGGCTTTCTCCTACTGGCTAGCAGGAGTTTCTCAGCCCTGCTCCACTTGATAGTTCGTGAGGTTCAATCTCTAGCTAACACGTGGTCAGAGACTTGGCAAAATGAAGAGAGGATTCTGCTGTGGTTTAGGAAGATGTTTATCCCATGGAGATGGAAGGCAGAATGCAGCAGAATGAGAGTCTGGACTCAGGTCCACCCCTTATGTCACTTCGGGTGAAACCTGAACCAGGGGGTCCTTAGTCCAATGGGGAAGACAGGTGGGAGTGGTCGAGGGCAAAGGTACTTTACACAACAATAGAAGAAGGTGTCACCTGGACACCTTGCCAAATGGCAGAGGATACCTTTGAGTCAACCAGGGTGATTGACAAGGTAGGGTGATACCACCAGGGAGTGGGGATGGGGGGTGTCAGGGGAAAGGGATGAACCATTTATAAATCCATGATTACAGACAGTAACGAAGACCCTTAAAGATTAAAAAATCCAACCATTCCTCCAGCACTCTCAAGGCCAAAACTAAACCATGTCCCCAAGAGGCACTTTCACATCGCTTTCAAATCCTTCCAGGCATGTGTACTTCACCACTACTCTGGGTAGCCTGTGCCAGGCATGGATGACCCTTTTCTTAGAGACATTTTTCTCAATACCCTACCTAAACCTCCCCTGGCACAGCATGAAGCAATTTCCTCTTCTCCTGTCCCTTCTCAACTGGGAGATGTTCCCAACCTCCACCTAGCTACATCCTCCTTTCAGGTAATCATAAAGAGTGAGAAGCTTCCTCCTGAGCCTTCTTTTCCTCAGGCTGAGCCCCCCACCCCAGTTCCCTTGACCGCTACTACAAGGATGTTACAGCAGTGGCAGATGAGGGAAGAGCAACAGATGTCATCTACCTGGACTTGTTCAAAGCATTTGACACTGTCCTGCCCAGCATCCAGTCTCTAAACTGGAGAGACATGGATTTGACAGATGGATCAGGAATTGGCTGGATGGTCTCACTCAAAGAGTTGCAGTCACCGGCTCAGTGTCCATATGGAGACACGTGGTGAGTGCTGCTCTTCAGGCCTGCATAGGGACCAGCACTATTTAACATCTTTTCTGGTGACACGGACAGTGGGATCACGGGCAGCCCCAGCACATTTGCTGATGACAAGGAGAAGTGTGGTGCAGTCATGCACTGGAGGGAAAGGAAGGGGCATCCAGAGGGACTTGGACAGAGGAAGTGAGACTGTGCCAGCCTCATGGAGTTCAGGAGGGCCAAGGGCAAGGTCCTGCACCTGGGCTGGGGCAATCCCAGCCCAAATACAGATTGGCCAGAGAATGTATCAAAAGCAGCTCTGGGCAGAAGGACTTGGGGGCATCTATGGACAAAAAGTTCAGTATGACTCGGCAGTATGTGCTCACAGCACAGAAAGTCAACCATGTCCCAGGCTGCATCAAAAGACATGTGGCCAGCAGGTCAAGGGAGATGATTCTCACTCTCTATGCTGAGACTTCACCTGGAGTTCTGCACCAGGTCTGGTGCCCCCAGCACCAAAAAAGACATGGAGCTGTTGGAAAAAATTTAGAGTACACTAGCTTGATCACAGGGCTAAAGCCACTCTGTTCTGAAGCCAGGCTGAGAGTCTGGGCTGTTTAGCCTGGAGAAGTGAACGCTCCAGGGAGACCTTAGCCCCGCTTCCAGTGCCTAAAGAGACTTCAGGAGAGCTGGAGAGGGACTTTGGAAAAGGGCCTGCAGTTACAGGACAAGGGAAACAGCTTGCCACTGCTAAAGGGCAGGGTTAGATGGCATACTGGGAACAAATTCTTCTCTGTGAAGTTTATTAGGCCCTGGCACAGGGTGCCCAGAGAAGTGGCTGCCATTTGTCTGGAAGTGTTCCACACCATGCTGGATGGGGCTCTGATTAACCTGGTCTACTGGAAGGTGTCCCTGCCCATGGCAGAGGGGTGGATCTAGATGATCTTTAGACTTCCTTCCAACCCAAACCATTCTATGACCCCAGCCCCTCAATGTCACTCTTTCTGTTACAGGCCCAGAATCGGACATGGCATTCCAAGTATCTCTGCAGTGCCCAGCAGAGATGGACAATCACTGCTCTGGGCCTGTGGCCACACTAGGCTGGTACCAGCCAGGTGCCATTTGCCTTCTTGCCCACCTGGGCTCATGTTCAACCACTGTCAAACAGAACCCCCAGGTCCTTTCCTAGCTTTCCAGTCACCCTGCCCCCAAGCTGGGATGCTGCATGGGGTTGTGGTGACCAAAGGGCAGGATCTGGCATTTAGCAACCAGAACCTTCAGATCTCTGTGACTGCCAGCATCACTGTGCCATGACATCACTTTTTCACTAAGATTTCTTTCACTTTTAGCACAAAGGTACCCCACCTTGCACTTGCCATCGGCATGGGAACTCACCCCATCTTTTATCAGGAATGTTCGGTGTCACACAGACAGCTTCCCAGTAGCCTGCATGCTTACTCAGCACATGGAAATTTCTCATGCGGCAGTGCTGTCCATCCTCCTCCCCAAAGCCTCCCGTGGTAAGAATCACGTTGGCTTTTATAAGAACAGAGTGGTGACCGTAACGTCTCAGGCCAGGAACTCCTGAGAGCCTTGCACAGACTGCTGCAGGGACACTCCCAGCCATCCCAACAGGACCAGCATGCCGGGGAACTGTAAGCCAAAGAGAATCAAAGAACTTACGCACAAATACAAACCAAGGACTACATTTTAAGTAAGATTAATGATGCTTGTCACTTTTTCAAGATGACCATTCATCTTTTCAAGAAGAAAAAATTGAGTAGCAAGTTGATGGTGCACACAGATAATCTGACATGCCCTAGAAATCACAATGTAATGGTTAAAACTTCTACTGTACCAACTGTAACTTCTACTCTGCTCACTCAGCTCCTGCAATTCTGAGACTGCTTTCATGGGGTGGACCTAAGACTGGCCAAGCAAATGCAGTGTCTTAACCTGCTGCAGCAAGATACTAATCACTGCAGTACCTTCAAAAGGAGCACCTGTCTGATTAAGACAGTATTTGGCTACATAAATAGCACAGAACAGCAGAAAAAAACCCAAACACCTGGAAGCTGATTTCAAAGTTTCCTGCCAGATTTTGATCCTACCTTCACAGAAGCACTGAAATAACATTCTGAAGTATGACAAGTAATCTGCTGATTCCAATGGTCCTACTATAGCAGAGTATTTCCAGTTATCTAAGGATCTTCTCTCTAAATATTATATCCCTTAGCATGAAGTAAACTTTCAGCACAGGACTCCGGCTCACCTACACATTGTTTTCTTTTAATCAGTTTGGAATCTGTGTCTTTGTTTTAATCAAGGGCTTTATTCTTATGTTGTAAGAGATGATGAAGTGGATGAGGAGCACCTTGCAGTTCATTTGTTGTATGCCATAATCAGAAAAATCACCTGTACTGACCATTGCTTTGTACAAGACTCTACTTGACTCTACATTTGATGAAGTAAGATATTTCACCTCCTTGGGCTTAAATGTCTTTTTACAGACTGATCTTTTAAAGACAAAGGAGATTTTTCATGTCACAAAATATACTTACCAAGATCTCTCTGTAAGGTTTAGTACTTGCACTCACTTGAACTGATATCCAAGTCTATCTGAGAGGATAACTGGGGGCATTTATTGATATTAGAGACATATCTTTTGCATTCCCAGTAAAATATATCTAAGCATGGACAATTTACCAGATTTGGAAGGCTTTTGCTATCAGTTTGGAATACAACAGAGACAGCAGCAGAAGGACTCTAATCCTGCCTCTAATTAATCAAATTAGTCTTCACTGTAATAAAGTATGTTAAGCAAATGTTCAATTTTTTTTCTTAATTTAAGCATAGATACTATTATGCCCTTAGGAGCCTTCAAGGATTTAACTTAAGGACTAGTGACAATCACATAGTACATTAAATCACACCCACAATCATTTAGCTTCAATTTTACAACATCTTCAAATCTAACCGAGACACAACACATGGATTCAGTGGCCTTGTTGGCCTCAAGAATGCCATCCTGCCCTATCCTTTTTCAGCTGTTTTTCTTGCTCTCTAGAACACAGATTTCAACTTCCTCTTGAAGCTACAACTACCTGTGGTGTTGTACTGTGAACACTAGTGACATAAAACAGGTTAAAAATAACCTTCTGCTTTCTGCCCTGAAAAAAGAAGCCAGAAGTTAAAACCAGGAATTTTTTGGACTACTACTGCCACCAAATCCTTTTTATTTTGGAAACACAGTCTTAGTCTTGGCTTTTCCCCAGCTGTACCATTTTTCTCCCATCTAAAAAAGTGACATATAGATTTAAAAGCATTTCAGAAACAGAAATATGACTGGTACAATTGCACCAACAAGGAATAACAAAGCAAAGCATAGCTTCATGTCAGCCTCCTGAGAGGTCTGTTGGACAGGGCTGTAAAGAAAACAGAACAACCTTTTGAGAGCTGGAAGGAAAAAATGGTTCAGAGCCATATGTGAAGGAAACCACAAATAAATTCGAAAGGGAGATCCCAAAAACAGGAGGAGGAGCAGGGTAGGCTGGCATTGCAGTCATGCACTGGAGGAGCTCATGTATGAACAAATTACAAGCTGTTTGGACTGAAAGGTTCAATAAACTGAAAGAACTGAAGTGATCAGAACCAGCAGCGTTAGGCCATGGCCCTGGCCTTGGTTTTGACAGCAGAACTACTGTGGAGGAGTGGAGAAAGCTACCAGACAGCAGCATCCCATCTGCCCCCTCCAGGATTTCAATGTCTCCTAAAACCTCTCAGAGACGTCTACATGAAATGAAAGAATTCTGTGAAAACTACTTGGTGTGTACCTGTCAGACTGGGTAACAACGGAGACCAGGAAGGTTCCATCCCCTTTGATGCAGCCAACACAAAGTAATGAGAACATTTCAGATGCCATTCCTGTAGCAAGCCCAAAGTAAAAAACAAATAAACAAACAAATCAAGAAAGGAAGAAACAAGCAAAACCCAATCCCCTTCAAAATCTTAGAGCAAACAGTAGTAAGGACCTCAGAACAGCCAGGCTGACCAAATCAAATATTAACCCAGCCTAGCACTGTTTCCATCAATGGTCAAAATCAGAGGGGTAAAGCTGAATCAGAGAAAGAACTGGTGGATAAATACCTCTCTCACTCCAACTTTCAAAAATTTACAGCCAAGGGATGATCTAAGCAAGAAGCTGTGTCCTTGTATAGAACAATCCTTGTTGGATTTTTCACCCATGAACCTACCCAGCTGCTCTTTGAACTCATAAACTTTTAACATGCCCAACATGCATTCCCTAGCTTAACTATATGTTGTATGGGAAAGTTTTTCTTTTTGGAATCAGCTTCCCTTTATGCTTCCCAGTTCTTATAACAAAAAAAAGAGTGAGATCTTTATACCAGAGGAATTAAGAGTTCTCAAAGTTCATGGAATGTATGTCATTCCAAAGAAATCACAAATGTTAAAAGTTGCAACATGGTCTGTGTGCTGGACAATACACCATTTTCAGTCTGGCCTTGGACACATTCTGAGGCAGAAGCACAAGCAAAAGAAATGTACAGGAAGCCAGCAGCAATGAGAGTTCACTCTGGTGTTCAAGGACATTAGGGAATTGAGTGTGTTCATTCCTGGGAGGTGGGATATATTTGGCCAACTATGTGACTAGCAAGCATGAACATGCATTTAAAAGGTGCAAGAACTCATGTTATCAGCTTCATTGCCCCAACCCGTATTAAAAGTAAAAAGCATCTTTTGCAAAGTGACATCCAGAAATTAACGAAAAATACTGAAAATGGAAAAATCCACTACTAGACCCTAAGCAAATTATTCAAAATATAGTCTCCCTCCACACTATTTCACACTTCTTACCTAATTTGACCAAGCTTGTTTACAATAAGACCTGGATCTTACTTAATTTTTCTCTCAAAGGCTAATTGCAGAGCTCTCTGTTATCACATAATTTACTCCTGTGCACATTTCCAGTCTGGACTCATGCACATTAACCTCCTCTGTAAGGAAAACAATACCAAGTCTTTACCTTCCCACTGTATGAGCAATGACTGACAATTCCAGCAAACATTTCTAAACCACTTAGCAAATCTGCCACCGCCTTCAGTCACCATTTTGGCATTCATATAGCAGAGCAGATCCTACCATGTTGGCAAAATAAATTCAAGCACATTCAATTGTTTTCATACTACAGTTATTAGATTTCTAAACTTATAAACAGAGAACCATAAAATCAAAAGGGAAACTTCTAGTAAGTATTCCACAGGACATTTAGCTCGAAGTTACTCACTATCTTGCACTTATCTTCACTTCTACACTTCAAATAGTCAGAAACTTTACCAGCAGTTAACATAAAAATGGCAAAGAACAGTCATAGTTGAATTTCAATCATTAATACAGGAATGGCTGTACAAAGTCAGATGAAGAAATATCTGAAATTAGTAATCTGTATCCAACAATGACAAACAATAAAGTGGTCTATGGAAATGGAAGAGAGCAGTACAAGTGCATCTGCTTTCTCAATCAGCTGCAGTCAGGAATGGCACATCAGGTATATATTTAGGTATTCAGTAATCCTTAATGGATTTCTCTTTCATTAAAGTAATTGTCCCTTGAATCCATGCCAACTTTTAGCGTCTATAACTTCTTTTATACTACCAGGTGGTTTGCTACGACAAGCCTGTCTCCTCGAGAGACTGCTCACAGGAAGGAAGGAACATGCAGCTTTTCTAAGATCAAGGGGAGCCTTCTTCCCATGCTGCTTTACAAGGAGGTCCCCATGGCCTCTGTGTTAACTAAGCTGATCTAAGGTCCTTTCTGCCTTCATGAACACCTGTGCCTTAGCAGCTCTGTACAGAATTGCAACACAAGAAACTGCAAATACCTTCTGGTATCAAAGCCAAGTCCCTGATCTTCAGAATAAAGGAGGGTTACCTCATACTCATCAAAAGGCTCCAGAGTCTGCACTCTTTGCTGCTCATCTTCTGGAATACAACGGGTGAAAAACTCATTCATATCCATGACACTGCACTCAGTCCAGCCCTAAAATACAAATCCCTCGAAGTTATCACCTCTGGCAGGACAGAAACTCACTTCCCACAGGAAAATAAAGACCCTAAATTAAACACCTGCATGAGCCACCAGGACTGCCTAGCTAAAGCAAGAGCATCCCAAAAACTGGTGAAAATGGATCTCTCATCTGTAAAGTTCTTAAAAACTTAATTTATTACATCAAAAGCCTCAGAGGAACTCACTAATCCCATATGAGACAGTAGGTCGCAAGCTAGTTGGAAGCACCTTCTAATGATGAGTCATGCTACCAGAGAAGGCAGTGCCTTGTTTGCTTCAACCCATAACTGACCGAGCCAAGCACTCAGTGTTCCAATCTTCCTCAGATCAATCATGCCTCATGCATGCCCTAGAGCTGCAGGTGCTCACCTTCCCCAGGAAGCGCCTCTGCTGTGCCTCACAGTCAGGGTACTGTGCCAGTGAGTGCAGTGCAGTGTTCAGCTGGTTGAAATGCTGCTGCATGACATGTCCAAAGGGGTCCTCTGGGTGCACCTGCTCATACAGCAGGAAGCATGCCTGAGGGAAATGCGCTGCTGCCCAGTGAATCAAGGCATCTGACCTGTTGGGAGATTGTGCATAAGAAATTAAATTGAGGGCCCACTCATCATACAGCAGATGCAGCGTATCTCCCTGCAACACCATAAAGCTGCTATTAAGGCATCCTGACAAGTGGCAGTAAACTAATGAGAGTGTGAAGCTGTGCTGAACATCTCCTCCCTATCTGCACAGACAGTTCAGGGGATGAGAAGAATGAAAACCTCAAAATTGCTCTTTCGAGATTTTTCTTCTTTTATTCCTTCCTTCTAGGATATCACCTTGGATATCAATTACATCATCATAATTACAATGTAGGGAGCTATTTGGGACGCCACAGAATTCCCAAGGCTTTAGTTTCAAGGTCTCCGAGCCCAAGGTGACGTACTCAGAAAGAAGCTTTTGTTTTCCCTTTACCACTGGGTAAGAGAGGAGAACCCAGCTGACCTGGTGTTCTCCATGTAGGTGAGCACCACCTCTGCGATGAAGAGGGTGGGGATTTCATTGTTCAGTCCTGCTTCCTCCAGGATTTTCTCCAGCACAGATAGCTCTGATAAATCCACTCCCAGTAATTTATAATCCTCTCCAGAAAAGGTAGTGGCTCCTGGGAGACAAAAACAATACAACCTCAATATGGTGCTGCTGCAATATTGAGACCAAAAGAGACAAACATGAAAATCAAAAACACAGGCAACCATTCACAAGGCTATGACCATCAACTGTATTTCTCTGGAACATGTACAAGAAAATCCCCATCACTACATGACCCATGAAGGGATAGCACCACATGATTCAGTAACTGCAGGTCTAAAACTCCATTATTCCTAATGCAAATTTCACCTACAGATTTCTCATAGAATTATTACACTTACTATAACAACAAAACTTTATTACATTTACTTTAAAATAATTTTTTGAACCACTGATTTTAATTCAAAATCAAACCTAAAGGGCTCTCATTTATACACTTTTCACTTTAGGCTAAGAAAGCATCATTGCTTCCATAGAATTTCGATGGTTTCCCTCACAATCAGAAAATCATTCTCAGGTTTCCTAGGCTTGGTTGGTTTGTTTGTTTGTTAAACAGATTTCATTTCTGTATAATGGCACTGAGTCCTGAAACTACACATGCTAGCTCTCGGCAAGCACCAGGACCTGACTCACAGATCACCTTCCTCAGAAATAAGTTCCAGTTTATGATCTGCAAGCATTATCACACCTCTGTACCCCATCAAAATATGATAAGTTACGGCCTGTTGACCTTTTCAGCCAAAACCACATCACTAACGAAGCAAACTGTAAAGTACCTCTAGAAATCACCTACTCTGTTCCTGCAACCCAAGAACTGTATTTGTCCTGAGGACAGTTAACCTACACTTCTCAAAGGCATACAATTCTGGAGGCAAAATGGCCTTTTTCAGAAGTGTGTCAGAGTGTTTCATTCTGATTTCTTCTGATTTGTCCATCCATCCTTTGCTGACCTCTGGACACAGAGAATAGCGTACTTCCAACTATCTGACACTTTCCTTTAAGTACCTGAATATTCTTGGTATGGACAGAGTTCCTTGCCACAAGACTGCCAATATTAAAATTAAAATTAAAAATGTGAACGGATTTGGGAAGAAAATGAACAAGCTCATGGAAGAGCTACTCACTGAGCATTGGCAGTCAGGATCTCACACTCTATAGCTGTCTTCCATCTCTATTTAAATTGATTAATACTATCTAAATGCAGCAGATTACATATGTCCCTACTGCATTTCATTCCATGTTTTTCAGACCATTTGTGTGTTTTGTCGAACTCCTACTCTCATTCATCTTATTGCAAGTCCCCACGTTTCCTGCAAGTTTATGACATTTCATCTTCTATAGCAGATCATCTAGAGCATTACTGGAAATCCTGGAGGAAAACAGATGTAGGAGAAACCTCTAGTGATCCACATACTTTACATTCTTCCTTTTGCCCCTTAGCACTCAGCTGGCACAATATTCTGCAGTAGTTTCACAAGGCTCATTTTCTCCTGCCTTGGAGGGCAAAAAAAGAAGTCAGGAGACATAACAACTAGTGTTTTATTACAGTTAAGACATTCAAGAGTCAAACCTTCTCTCTTATCCATCAAGCCCATAAATCACTGTATAATTTAGGGTGAAAGGGACATTTAAAAGTCATCTTGTCCAAATGCTTTCTCATGGCAATTATCTGTGTCATGTTGCTCAAAGCTTTGTCCAGTCAAGCTGTATCTCCAAGGCTAGAGATTCCACTACCTTTCTAGGCAATCTGTTCCTATTTTTAACTACTCATGTGGTGCAACCTCCTCCCCAACATTTTCACTATGTATCAATGGAATTTCCTTTTGTTTTTTACAACTTTCAACCATTGTCCCTTGACTATTTGCTTTACACCTCCAAGGAAAGTGTGGCTCTGTCTTTTCTAACCTCTCCCAATAGGTAAGCTGAAGAGTGCTGTAAGACTCACCTCCTCCCCAAACTCCTCCCCATATGGCTGAACAAAACCAGTTCTCTCAGCCTTCTCTCCTACATCACCTGCTCCATCACTTCATCATCCTCATCACCTCCCACTGGACACACTACAGTTTCCCACTGTTTTTGGACCAGTATGCTCCAAGCTGGACACACCCTTTCAGAAACTGCAACAGAAAAAAATCTGACCTCTTTGATATAATCAGCTCCTGACAAATCCATCCTGGCTTCTTATTATCTACCAATGCTTACAAATTATTTGTTTCAACACTTTTCATTAAATGATCATCCTTTTCATCTACAATTTCATAGCTCCCCTACTATAATCTCTTGCTTTTTGAAGGCTGAAGGTATGTTTACTTCTTCTAAACATTTTCCACAAAAAAAAATCTTCCATTAATGCCATACCTAATCCTTCCCCTCCAGTGTCTCCCACCAGTGCTGACAACTCTTTCATTTCTTTGATCAGAGTAGCTTTTTGGCATGCCACATTTGGGAAATCTACCTCGTATACCACAGTGTGATGCAGAAGACCCATATCCTTCAAACGGAAGTATAAGGAATCAAAGCCAGCACCTAAAGATAGGATCTGCAGAGAAAGTATCAGAAAAAGTTATACTCAATTCTAGCAGCATCTTAAGCATCTAGGTGTGAAAAATATTAAATATCATCTGTAGAGTGACAAAATCAGGCAACTTCCTGCACGAGGCAGAAGAATTTTGTGTGGATATTGCCCCCTCCCAGATACTTCTGCTAAAGTGACACATGGACAGCTACAGTACTGCCAGTCAGATTTCTGTGCCCTGCTGGGAATGGATCTCAACAGATGCACCAATGAGTTACTGCCCAGATGCCAGAAAAACTTTACACACATTTAGTGAGAGATGCCAGAAGCCCGAGAAAATGTACCTGTGTCCTGGGTAGGCTTTTTGTCTTCAGCAGGAAGTCCTGAACACAGTGATCTACAGCACGGGCACGGATGTAATAACCCCTGTGGGGACAAATTCAGTTGTAATCACTGTCCAGGAATGTAATTTCTCCAGCACTGGCAACTTCAATTTTTAAAACTTTTTTTTTTTTTTTTTCTCTAAGCCTCTACCCAATAATTCCCTGTTTACAGACCTGCACTGGGAGATGATTTTGTCATCTCTAGGGCTTGCTAATAAATACGGATCTCCTGCAATCAGTGTGCACGTTAACTATCAAGACAATGGATAACCCAGAGAAAACATGCAGATATCCCAGCTGGACTTGTTCTGTTTTGCATAAATAAATACTTGCTGAATGAAATGTATGAATCCAGATAGTGAGGATGCTCCCTGGCAATGCAGGCTGCCGAAACCTGAGCTCCTGCCCCAAACCACATGCTGTAACAACAACATGAATGAGTGTGTGCTAATGTAGTGAGAAGGGATCAAAAAAGGGAGGAAAAGCAAAGTCAGGAGAGGAATTCTGTTCTCTGGTTTTTGAATAAACAGAACTAAGTCAGACTAACTCCTGGAAAGCATTTACCATTTTCTTAGTCTGGCATGGACTGATGCCTCTTGTTTCTTGGCATTCTCTTTTAGTTAGTTTCATCCTATATCCACCTGGCTATACTCCAGCTCTTATCACCCCTTTAACAAGCATGTTATCATCTTCACGCCTCACAGGGACCACACAGTCCAAGACGTCCCAAAATTGCTGAAAATGCAATACAGAATCCTTCCTGTGAATTCAGTTTGGCATGCCAATGTTGTGTGACAAGTCAGTGCAGGCTTCCTGATGAGCCACATCCATCTTTGTAGGTCTGCAAGCTTCTGCTTGAACACCACTGTTTGATTTTCCCCTGAACGAAACTCCTTTGGCAATTCACAGTCATTTGGATTGCATTAAACTATTCACCTCGAATTATGGAAATTCCACAACGTCATCAGCCCAGAGCCCTCTGCAATCACACATTAAAACGTTCCTGTGTCTTACAAAGCTCTGGAGAAGTCCTCCTCGTCAGACAACCACTGACTCACAAGATACTGCTTCCTAGAGCCACCAAATACCCTACAGAAATTGTAACACTATGGGGAATTAATGAGAAAACTATTGATGTTATTACATTATTAGTATGTTTTCAAATATTACAAAGTTTTCAGCAGCATTGAACACTGGAGTTAGGAACCAGTCTGGTGCCATATTTTACTCAGGACAAAGCATTCGGTTTTGGTCCAGAAGCCATGTAACATTATGCTAACAGTCTAACAAAGTTACACTACTGTGAGACAATGCACTGCACGTTGCCACTTTGCCACTCTGTGTATTTTGCTTAAAATGTGTTTGAGAAGCTGTGCCTTGCCCAACCGACAGCTCCGAGCATGGCGATCTGTGGTGGAAGGGACCTTAAGGTGCTCTCATTCCACTCTTCTGCCACGGGCAGGGACACCTTCCACTAGACCAATCTGCTCCAAGTCCCATCCAACCCGGCCTTGCACACTTCCAGGGATGAAGCAGCCACAACTTCCCTAGGCAATCCCAGAGCCAGGGCCTCGCCACCCTCTCCTTCCTAATACGTAACCTAAACCTACTCTCTTCCAGCTTAAAGCCATTCCTCCCCCTGTCCTGTCACTCCTGGGCCTCCCGCAGTCCGAGATTCCCTCCCACGCCCCGGGGGCACTGGGGCTCAGCAGCCGGAGCAGTTACAGGCTCTGCTGGCTTCTCACCGGTGGATAAGCGGCGCTCGCCGCCGCCGCCGCCCCGCCAAAAGCCGCAGGAATCGGTCCTGGATATATCCCCGCGCTGCCGCCGAGCACTTGCTGACGACGCTGCTGCCGCCGGTGCGCTGGACCTGCCGGGACAACGACACTGCGCTACCTCTTCCGACCAACGCCGCGTCCCGAGAAACGCACGGGCCCCGCGACGCGGGATGGCACGGCCGGGCAGCCCCAAGAGGGCTCCGAGGGGCGGGGGGACGGCAGTCCCGCCGCCGTCGAATCCCTCTCCATCCCAGCCGCCGCTTCATCTGGCTCTCCGAAGCGACCAGGCCGAGGCTCCCCGGGCCGCTCCCCGTGGCAGCGGGTCCCCGGGGGTCGCTCGCGGCCCGGGGAGTGACTCGCGGCCCGGGGGTCACTCACGACCCGGGGGACACTCACGGCTCCGGGACGCCCACGGCCCATCCTGCGCACGCCGCGCCGACCGGAAGCGGGAGCGCAGCGCCGGGCGCAGAGGGCGCGGAGCGCGCGCCCCCTCGCGGGCCCGCGGCGGCACTGCCGGTGCCTCCCCCCGGGTGTGAGGGCCTGAGGGAGCGCAGCGGGCAGCAGGCGGGCCCGGCGCGGTAAGCGGGCTGCGGGGGCGCGGGGCTCCGTGAGGGGGTGCGGGGCTCTGTGCAGGGGGACCCTTGGCAGTTCGGCCCAGGCTCTGTCCCCTGTGCGACATTCAGGGCGGAGATGGCACTAATGACTGCGTGTTGAGTGGCTGTGTTGAGCATCCAACTGGGCGTCCCAGGCTGGCTGTGCTGAGGACAAAGGGACAGGGCCAGAGAAGTGTCTGTGGCAGCCGTGGTGAATGTTTCGTGTTATTGCTCTTTAGGATTTCTACTGGGAGTTACAGAGGAGCCGTGGTAGTCTGAGCTCTGTGAGATGCCACGGGTGTTGAACATGCTGTTGTATTCAGTGTCTCTACACATCTTGCAATCCACAAATTAGTGTATTTTGCGTTAAATAAGTTGCAATCTCAAAATGTCACTTTTAAAGACAGTGGTCAGTATGTATATTTATTACTGGGACCATAAAGCTCACTCCTCAGCCCAGTGCTAGATTTAATCAACAACCACGTGAAAGTGTTTCTCTGACATGTATTTTATTAGTATTGCCTTCCAGGTGATTCCTGGCACATTCTGAGGTAGCCAGCACAGCGGCCACGGTTACAGCATGGGATGCAGATCCTTACGGGAGCTCCTGTATTTCTGTTTGTATTCTAGATATATGCTCAGTTCCTGTGGGCATGAAGGCTTCCCTTTCCTTCAAGTTCCCTTTTTCTAACTGTTCATCATTTTGTTGATCTTGTCATAGCTCTGGGATCAGGAAATTATATTTTGCTTTATTTACAGGTTAAAACTGACAGTGAATGCTAGCCTGTCCTGCTGGCCCTTCAGAACTTGCAGGATTTCCAATTACACTGGCAGCCTGAAGATTGTGGTGGAATAAAATGCATAGCAGCAAGTTGTGGAATGGCTACTGAGGTCAGTGCTTGCAGGCACGCCAGGAAGTCCTTTCAGTCCTATGTTTCTATATCCATAACAATCTTCTGTGCAAACTCTGAGCTGACACTGAAACGTGAACTGGGCATATTGGGTTTAACACAGACCCAAATTGTTTTGAGGG
Organism: Brachypodius melanocephalos; assembly: GCA_013398615.1. Classification (NCBI taxonomy): domain Eukaryota; kingdom Metazoa; phylum Chordata; class Aves; order Passeriformes; family Pycnonotidae; genus Brachypodius; species Brachypodius melanocephalos. The sequence continues at coordinate 99,942 of VZSR01003795.1, read as the reverse complement.
GGTGGGGGTGGAGCAGGCTGGGAGATTACTTTCCTGTCCTGAGTACAAGGTACCATATTTGTGCTCCAGAAAGAGAGTGTGAGTCAGATTTCCATGGTAAAGGATGAGGCGGCAGTGTGCAGCCCTTCTTGGGTCTGTGAGTGTCTGAGCCTTAGCTGTCACAGATACCGTAATCACTCACAACTTTATCAGGCTCTCATTTGAAAGCAGATGGGATTTCTTGTTTCTATGTCCTTCGTAGTTTGGAAAGGTGTTTTGGAGCCTGATTGCAGTCATAGCTAGAAATCTCCTTCAGATTTCTTATAGTATGTCCCACTCCTCTGAGGATTCCCCCAGGGCTATGCATGACATTCAAATCATGTGAGGAATGCACAGCTCACCCCAAATAACAGAAAACACGTAGCAGAGCAGCACGGGGGCCCCACGCTGCTCCCACCGGCGCTGGGTTGAGAGGGGGAGGTACATAATGAAAAGCATTTGCTGCAGCAGCTATATATAGCCTGTTATGTTTGGGAGGGGGCCCTGCCTGCCTGACCTCAGAGCTGACGTTAGAGAACTCCAAACGAGGAACTGGGAGTGCTCCAGAGAGTCACAGCCAGGCTACCCAGCCTGGGAGGGACACACCAGCACCGCTGAAGGAGAGGGGAGAATGGTGGTATTGTCCCTATAGATGAGTACTCTGTATCCACAGGATGAAGACACTTCAATTCCAGGTGAACCAAGGAAGTTTGAGTCTCTCTACTGGCTGACTCACCAATAGATCTGTGAGATCATCAAGATCTGTGCTTCTGATCCTCTGTAAGCATTTTCCCTTATGTGTTCTGCTTTCTTAACCACTTGAGTGCAAGCCATTGATTATCAGCATAGTGTCTGTATAAACTTGCACCTGGGAAACAATTACAGATTTGTATTTTGCTGAGCAGGAGGGCTGTGCCTTGGAAGCATTGCTTCCTAAAATACTTGTTTGTAGCTTTATGGATATTGTGCTGTTGCTCCCTATTACTGCAAGAGTAGAGGGCTGGATTCATCTACCAGTCCAGGACAATGTGGTAAGAATTTGGTCTGGGAGAACACAGAGTTTGAGCCTCAGATCTCAATCATTTTATTGTAATGTAATATCACAGAGAAGCCTCAGTGACAGAGCAAGACCTTGTCTGGCTAAGGGCAGTATGGTAAAATACAAAGATAAACAACACAACTTGTGAGTTATGCCCATGGAGGTCATGAATGTACAGCATAAATACTGCACAAAAATACATCTGTGTCATCAAAAAGGCTGTGATTAATAAAATAAGGTACAGCCACAGAATCACAGAATAGTTTAGGTTGGAGGAAACTTAAGAATCATCTGGTCTACCCCTCTGCCATGGGCAAGGATATCTTTCACTAGACCCAGTTGCTTAAAACCCCATCCACCTGGCCTTGATCACTGAATGCAATCACAGGAACTTGGTCACAAGACTTGCTTCCTGGTCATTGTTATGAATGTAAATGGCCCCCCCCCCCATTACTGTCAAGGAAAATACTGTGATTTTCTCATTCTTTGATGTTCCACTTGATGGAATCATCTCCATCAAGAAGAGTGATAGAAAGGGATTTTAGAAGATATCCTTAGATATAATGGCAGTGATGTCAGAAATGGAGAGAGGAAACAATCATCCTCTATCTTGTCACAGAAATTAGGAGGTGCAGGAAACAGTTGTGAGGACTTTGAAGAGTGGTTTGTTTTATTGCCTTGTGGAGACTGCAGTAGAGAAGGAGGAAGTGAGATATGGATGTGCTAAAATATTAGCCTGGAGAGATAGGTTTTGCACTGGTATTATAATGGTGTAGATTTGTGAATCAACAGTTGAGGAAATGTGGTGTACAAGAATGTTGAAGATGGGGTTTTTGTTTTTCTTTTGTTTCTGTTTTGCAGAGAACTTGGACCAGAGGATCTGGGGGAAGTACCAGTGTGCTGATATTTATAGGATGAAAATGACATGTCTTGTGAAATTTTTTGATAGTACAGTATTAGCCCTGGACAGAAGGGTGGAAGGGTTGGCCACATATTGTCAGAGGGAATGATGACTGCCATTAACTCTGTAGCCAATGTACATTTCCGAGAAATGTAATTAATGCCTGTTTGGAATACCACCAGCGGAGGTATGTTGCTATCCCAGGATATTTTGCTTCCCTGTTTTATTTTTATGCAATATTGTGGTCTTTTAAAATCTATGTGTTAATAATTCAGAACTTCTTAAAGTTTGTGTTATCGATTTCATGTTGAAGGACAAGATCTTGACTTTAGGCCCTGCTGGAATCAGCAGTTTTGGAAAAATTACTAGAGCTTTGAAAATTATGTCTTCTTGCAGTAGGACACTCATAAGCTTCACATCAAGGGATGCCGACCTCCACCTGCCTTCCTTTTGCTCAGTGGGAGCACTCTTCATCTCCTTACCTACCACAGAGCTGTGCTACCTGCTGCTTTCCCTATTTTAAGGACACATTACCAAATGTATCTGTTGTATTTACATTCAGTGATTCTCTGCATTTTGTGAATAAACATGGATTGTACTCATGGCATGGTACTCCTGATAAACTGACACTACATGTGCTGCTGTGTTACAGATACGTCTGTGCTGTTCAGAGGCCTTGAAACACTGGCTCAATTTACTTTTGCTCTCTGAACAGGCCGAACTGCAGTTTGAGTCATTGTATGGTGTGGATTTTTTCAGAGAGTTATTGAGCAAGACAGGAGCCTTTAATTTCCACTGAGGGAAGTTAAAGTTCCAAAAGTAACCTTTATGACTGTGTTTAGGGACCTGGTGTTTGGGGTGCTGTTCCTGCAGCTGCTTTGGTCAGCAGACTCAAGCCTCTCAGAGCTCCATTTGTATTTAAGAGATAAAGACCCTGCCTTGTTCTTCTGTCCAAAAGCACAACTTACAGACTGACCGTTTCACAGTTTCTTTGGTGACTTGAAAGCTTTCCAAAATCTGGCTCTTTCATTGTTTCCTCCTCACCTCTGTCTCAATTCTCTGTCTGTAAAATGGGGATAAGACAAATTTCATACCTCCGAGGGGAAAAGCATGAAGGGAAAAGAAAGGAGTTTTTTGGCACATTGGAGAGAAGTAAGATATGTCTGTATGACATTTGTCAGTAGTACATGAAGAGGTGATTAAACACTGAGCAGTAATTAACCAACTTTTAACTTAAACTCTGTTGCTCATTTTCCAGTAGATGACTGTCAGTAGTAGAGCTGTTTCTAGGAGAGTGCCACAGAGCAGTTCATCAGTACAGATTGGTGTCTGTGTCCTGGAAAGCAGGAATTAAAGGAATTAGTGAGTGCATTAGGTGACCAACAAAGCAGAGGTTCCACTTTAATGGAACAGCTAGACCAAAAGCTGTTTTGAAGCATATATGAAAAAGTAGAATAGTTGAAAGAGACCAATACTCACCTAGTTCAACTGCAAGAAGGATTGGCATTCCTTATGTTTCTTTTATTAAGAATGATTACTGGCACAATGTCAGTGTTCTGGGATCAGCATTTCAAACCCTTCTTGGTTATGAGTTTAAAGGAGTTGTGCTTTGAGATCTCCCCTATATTCAGAGGTTGTGGGTCTACAACAACAAGACTTTCAGAAAACAAAATCCAATCTGTATTTGGACTGTGAGCAGATTTTGTCAAGCTCCCGGCTACTTGATGCCTCTATTCTGCTGCCAGATTACGTTATTTCTTACCAATTTCCTGATGTTTCAAGGATCACCAGTATTGTAGTGTTTGTCAGCAGACATAGTGCTGTTTTCCCCATGTTAGAATTCCCTGTCCACATGATACTTAAACCAGAGTCACATATACCAATTTATTCCCAGGAGGCAAAGGGAAAGTCCCTCTTCAGTGAAGAAGAATCATCCCGATGAACAGGATGAGCAAAGGGAAAGTCCCTCTTCAGTGTTCTGACTCCCAGTTCTGCAACATCTCATTCCTTCAGTTTCATCCTGCTATTTTTTCCCCTTCCAGGATCTCCTAACCTGACACAGGCATCAACTCAGTCTCCAGGGAGTCTCTGGTCTATGAATTTGGCCTTATAGCATCTGAACCACAATGTCATCACTCTGGGGCCCCACACATGGATGGCAAGGGAGGAAACAATATAAATTGTGCTGGTCCCTGCTTTCTTGTGGTGAGATCTGTAGTTGCCAGAAACTTCCAGCCTTTGTTCTGGGCTGGGAATGGGTTCCTTAATGGGGAGGAAGGCACTTTCTATTCTGAGTGGAGAAAGCAGCACCAAGGAAGGTTTTAATTTTCTGCCACCAGTGCAGAGCAGACAGCTTGCTGGCAGTTGCAGAGGTTGATAAACAGTGCAGTCCTGATCCAGTCTGTCACAGGGAGAAGAACTGTGGGAATGGAGCATATTCTTATCCTGTGGGAAAGGGTCTTTGCTGGAGTGATGCCTAAAGAGTTTTGCTTTTTTATACATTTTTCATGAATTTGTAGCTTTGTGGACTGTTAATACATAGTTATAATTTCTAGTACTTTTCCTTCTGTCTCCCATAGTTTAACAACCCTTAGGAATATATTCTTGAAATTCTGTTTAGTCTTAATGCCTTTCTCTGCAATCATGCATTTTTCCTCTAGTATAGTCCTGCACCCTGAGGTCCTACTATGACAATTATTTGCTTAGTATTTTTCAAATGCTTTGAGAAAGGGTTCTTGTTTATGTGCCATTTTAATTTTTTTTATTCCTCCTGTCTTGCGGATGGTATTTCTCCATCTTGTTGTCCTTATGTTAGTGGTTCCCATTGCCTTTGCTAGATCCTTTCTCTGCCTTGTTTTTGTTTTTCCATGGTAAGTATAAATTTAAATTCTGCATCCATTTGCAGGAGCTGCTGCTTCCTTCTGTCCTCCTTAATTTGATTAATACTTCCTTCCATATTTTCTGCTTATTCAACTGGTCATGTTGCTGATTTTAATATTACCTTGCTTTTTCCTGCTGTTTCTGAAATGCACTTTGTAAGAAATGGATCTGTCTCTGGCACCTTCGTGGTCTCCCTGTCTATATCCTGAGTTCTTCAGCAGCTTCAATGCCTTTATTTTACATTTTTCAGGTCTAAATTGATGATTTACATTGTTTGAACTGTGTCAGATGCCAGGGGAGTGCTGCACTGCTGCTTTTCCATTGCTGCCTTTCCCTCTACCTTTCTTCCTTTCATCTTCTCTTCTGAGCAGTGCTGTGTTCAGCTTTTTGGTGTTGCTGTCATCAGATCCACCCTGCCAGTCTTTCTTTTCTCAGTTTCTGGCTCTTTCTCTTTTTATGCTCAGCCGTGGCTCACTCTTCTCCACTGGCTAATTCTGTTCATGCTTGAATGTTCACTACCCTTGATTACTTTTCTCCTCTTCAATTACAATCTAAAGACTTCTAGGATCTCCTTCACCTCCTGCACTGAGTCCTCCCCTTTTCACTTGCCATCTTCCTAATTTAAAATGGGAAGGTTCAAAGTTTGGCTTATTTCCTTCATTTCAGGTGAATTTGAGCTATTTTAGCTCATTCCTCAAACACTTTTCTCCTCCTGTGTTCAGTTGTTTCTTTCTAAGACCTCTCTGCTTCCTCCCACAGGGAAGGAACAGGAAATAACTTCTGTTTGCCTTGTTTCTTTCTTCTCCCCATCATTAATGCAGAAATTTCTTACCTATTTTATTATTGTAGTCTCGGGTAACACACTGAGGATTTCAAGTGCAGAATTTCAAAGAATTTTTGTGACTAATTGTTTGCTCTAGAGGGGAAGATGAAGTTTGTAGGTGGTGTTTGTACAAGTAGTGACTTTGCAGCGTAGGGGGCTCTGTATCTCAGTGTGCAAGGCTACAGGCTACAGCCAGAGTGAACATAAAGCTTGTGATGCACAAAATCACCCAGACACAAAGTGCTGTGAGATGTGTTAATATTCTGTAAACAACACTTAACCCTTATTTTTAGCTTCTTTATTTGAGAAATAACCAATTTTACCAATAAAACAGAAGATCTGCAATTGTGTATAATATAGGTGAAGGATAATGTTTCTCAGAATCACGGAGTTCTAAAAGCTGCATATTATTCATTCTGTCCCATGGCTGTGACAGAGGCTTCTAAAGCCACTGCTGGTCCCAGGGTTTCTTGGGTGAATGATATTGAATATCTGCACTTTCTAAGTGCAGATCTGGACACAGGATGGAGCAGACCTGGGAAAGAGCTAAGAAGAGTCTTTCACCTTTGACACTAATGAAACCAGAAGATACTATTCTTATTCTATATTAGAATAGAATAGTTCCACTTGGAAGGAACCTGCAAGGATCATCTAGTCCAATTGCTTTGACTGCTTCAGGGCTGACAAAAAGTTGAAGCTTTAAGGCATTAAGAGCAATGTCCAGATGCCTCTTAAACACCGACAGGCCTGGGGCATTGACCATCTCTCTATGAAGTCTGTTACAGTGTTTGACCAGCCTTTCTGTTAAAGAAATGCTTCTTAATGTCATCTGAACCTCCCTCTCAGATTAAAAAACAACACAGATTTTTCTGATTCCTCTACTGTTGTGCTTCCTGCTCACATGATTTTACTTTGAACACTTTTTTTAGGTTTGTCAGATCCAGGATGAATGGAGAATGTTCAGTTGCTTAAGATCATATTTTGCCTTCATTAAGGAACCACAGAACCTGGAGTGGGACAACGACCAGTATCGATGGAGGCTGGGGATGGAGAGATTGAGAGCAGTCCTGCCAAGACTGGGGATTCCAGTGGATGGGCGTGAGCCACCGTGTGTACTAGCAGCCTAGAAAATTGATGGGGTCTGGGTTTGGTTCCAGGTCCAGGGAAGCCGTTCTTCCATTCTCTGCCCAGCTGGGACTGCCTCCAGCTCTGGGGACCAACAGCAGAAGGATGTGGAATTGCTGATGGGAGTCCAGAGGAGGCCACGGAGATGGTCTGAAGGCTGGACCCCATCTGCTGTGGAGACAGGCTGGGAGAGCTGGGAGTATTCAGCCAGGAGAGGAGCAGGCTCCAAGGACACCTTGTTACATCTTTTCAATACTTAAAGGGAGCTTATAAGAAAAACAGAGACTTTTTACCAATGCCTGTAATGACAGGACATGGAATAATGGTTTCAAACTAAAAGAGAGTAGATTTTGATTGGACATAGCAAAGACATGATCACATAATTAAGGTTGGGGGGTTTTGTTTGCAATCCATAATAATGTAACACCAAATATCCTTATACTTGAAAAACACTAATCCTTGAATCTTCTTGACACTTTTGTTTAATTATGTCTTGCAATTATAAGATCTACAGTCTAAATGCACATGTAACTGTGGGTTTTATCTTCAGAACTGTAGGATTAAAATGACTCTGCAATGCAGTTGCTAGCAGTCATAAATCCCAAACTGACAAAAAGAGTATTGTGAATTGGACTGTCATCTTGTAAAACGCATGCCACAGAGCTTCACTGAATTATCTTTTCCTTGATTTAATAGTATATATTAGGGAAAAAAAAACCCCTAACCCATAAACAAAATGCACCAAAACACAAACAAAAAACTTTTAAAAACCAAAAAGAAACCCAAAGCAAAGCCCCTCACAAACATGTTTTCACTGAGAAGTTACCAGTCACCAGAAATTTACAATATCATTAATTAAGTTGCTTATATTGTTAATTACTTGGGCTGTTAAATTGTGTGTCCTGCTTTTGAGCTGAATGGGTCTGTTTTATAAGATTGCAACCAGGACAGTTTTGTATTCTGTTACATTCAAGCTAACAGACCAGTAATTGTTCAAAGCACTTTTAAAGAAATCTCTCGTAAATATATCTACTGCATTGGATATTTACCACATATTTCAGCTCTAATATGGCAGAATTGTTTAAAAAAATGTTTGCATTATCAATTGCTGCAGTTATGTACACCCATTCTGTCCATTCCGGAATGCAGAGACAATGGAAGAATCTAATTAAAATTAAATTCCAATAGTTTCCATCAGAGAAATTAGCATTTCCACACCCTACTTGTACCTGTGCTGTTAACACCACGCTCCTCAGGTATAGAAATCGGCCTCTTCATTTCTGTGGATTCTAGGTTTCTCTCTATTACCTTTTTCAAGCAGTTATTCATACAGGGAAGTCTGATGCCTTAGCCAACGACAGCACAGTGCTGGGCCTCTGTTCAACAACAGCAAGAACTACACAAGCAAAACTGGTTGCAATTTCAGACTGCTAAAATAAAGAATGGAAATCAGAGTACTGAAGGACCACTGCAGTAAGAGAGCTGCTGCTACAAAGGGAGCACCAGAAGATACCTTGGCCAGCATGCTGGAACCTACCAACTGTGTGCCAAAGCACAGTGTTTGGGGCAGGACTGCTCTAAGGGAGCTGTGGTTATTGCTGTGGGGGTGTCTAAGAGGAGGAGGAAGCTGTGGAGCAAACAGGCTTGTCTGTGGTTTCTGAGAGAGCTCTTCATGCACAAGCAGTAGTTCAAGCTACTGCTGTAGGGTGAAATCCAATCCAATCCATCCAGATTTTCTATCTCTTGTGCTTTATAGTGGGCCATCAGTTGGGAAAATAAATTTCTGGCTTTTTTGGTCAATTGTCAGGGTTCAATACTCTCTGACCTGATTCTTTTAGAAAGACCACGTGAGGAGGATTTATTATTTGGAAGCAGATCTACCTATTTGAAGATACTTGGCATTACATAGATTTGATTCATTGGGCTATTGGGCTACTTGAGCATGACTTTCTCTTTAAAAATCACAGAATATTCTTAGCTGGAAAGGACCCACAAGGATCACCAAGTCCACCTTTTAAGTGAATGGTCCATACAGGGATTGAACCCACAACCTTGGCATTATTAGCACCATGCTCTCACCAACTGAGCAAAAAACTGCTCATTACTCCCAATCACCTTTGTGCCTTCCTGTGTTTGGAAATGCTTTTCAGGAAGGTTTGCTCCATCACCTTTCTAAGGACAGGGATGAGGCTGACTAGCCTGTAGTTCCCTGGATCTTCTTTTTTTGCCCTTCTGGAACATAGGAGTGATATTTGCTTTCTTCCAGGTATCACGAACCTCCCTTCGTCACTATGCCCTCTCAAAGAATATCACAAGTGGCCTCAAAGTGATGTTACCCAGGTCTTTCACTACTCATGGCTGCTTCATTTCAGGTCTCTGTTAAAAGTGGTCCCTATGCCAGTCTGCTCCACTGAAGGTATATATTCCTTGCTCTTTAGCATCCCTTTGGTCTCAGAGGCCCACAGTCCCTGAAGGCTGCCGTTCCATGTCCTTCATCACTGGGGTGCTTGCCCCATTTGGTCGTGGGTCCATATTTTCCTTAGTTTTCCTGTTGCTATTTGCAGAAGCCTCTCTTATTTCACTTCACATCTCTTGCCATATTTGACTCCACGTGGGCTTTGGTTTGCCCTGCCCCTTTTCTGCTTGCTTGGATAACACCTCTATATTCCTCCTGAATTACCTGTCCCTTCTGTCATCTCACAGCACCTCCCAGTGGCCGGAGTTATTTCTGGATATTTAAAAATCATTAAATTGACTCATAAACCAAATTTTCTTCCTTCTGCAACAGTTATAGCCCTTTAGGTTATGCAAAACAGGATCAGCAAAGTAGTGGTTTGTGGCCTGATTCTGTTTTCGAGGAGCAACAGGGCTGGGATTTAACATGGAGGATTGAGTAACTTTTAAAGTGAATGGTAGGCTCATATGTGCACTTTGAACCTATGGGATATTTTGAGATTGTGACTTGGATTAGATCATGTGATGTTACCTAATGGTCACATGTTTGTCAAATTATGTGCATCATGGCAGTTTAAACTGCAAGGTAACAATCTATTATTTTGGGGTTTTTTTTAAATAGCTCAAACATGATACATTTAGCAGGTGCACTGGTCAGTGCCCGAGACTCATAAGCGATGCTACGCCACAGATAACTAATATTCAGGAGAACAGGATTGTGTCAGACGTAAACTCCCACAAGATGGAGCTGCACCATACCAGTTCGTTCTGCCTTCCTCTGGGCTGGCGGTCCCTGCCTCTGTCTGTGTGTGTGTGTGTGTGTGTGTGTGTGTCTCTGTGTCTCTGTGTGTCTCTGTGTCTCTGTGTGTCTCTGTGTGTGTGTGTGTGCGTGTCTCTGTGTGTCTGTGTGTGTCTGTGTGTCTCTGTGTGTGTCTCTGTGTGTCTCTGTGTGTCTGTGTGTCTGTGTGTCTCTGTGTGTGTCTGTGTGTCTGTGTGTTCGTGATCCTCTCCGCAGACAACTCCCTGTGCCTATTTGTGGTATCTGATATATTCATACAGCATATTCTGCACAGACTGTCTGGTCAGTGTGGCACTGCTCCCATTTGCTGCTGGCATCTGCACTCCAGAGTATTTGTGGGATGTCGTTGCATCCCAGTGCGCAACAGTTGTGGATGATAAACATCGTTTGTCAGAGGGAAAAAGAAGGTCACGCCATATGCATCTTTTTTTCTTGGAGAAATCATCGGATCTTACTTCAGCTCTGCCACTCCATGGCAGACCAGAGTTTAAACCAAAGCTTAAGCATAGAGAAATTTGGTGCAAGTGGGCAATTCCTGGACAGTACCCTCATCCCTGCAGAATTCTCCCGAGTCCCTGGTGCCGGGCAAAGGAATCCAATGGAGTCAGCAGCATGTGGGTGACTCTACTGGTCTCGGAGCCTTTCCTTCCTGAACAAACAATCACTTCACGATATATAGAAAACTCCTCCAAAGCAAAAGCCATGTTCTTTAGGAAGGGATAATTCTCAAATTGTTTTCTTCCCGTCACCAGAATCAGCAGGTCCTTTGCTATCAGGCTTGTACCTGTTTGTGAACACTGCTGACCAGAGGCATGTGTTACCTCATGCAAAAAATAACCTGGATTTCCCCTGCAGCCCCTGCGCCCCCTGCTCCCAGCCCGCGGATTCCGAGGCTGTGTCTGTAATCACAATCCACAGCATTTCGGAAACCACCCCCCCATCTTGCTTCCTCCCAGCTGATTTTCAGGGGAACAGAAGGAGACTTGTTTGCTACCAGGGAGGAAGTCCAGGCCTTAGCAAGCAGCTTTCTAAGAGGCACCGGTGAGAGCGGTGCGCTTCAGTCAGCGCTCACTGGCAGAACTGCTGCCAAATGAGGTCACCCTGCTGCAAACGTGGATGGAGACATTTCAGAGGAGGAGAATGGAAGAAGCCAGCACAGGAAGTAGAGCAGTCAGTAGCACAGGGCCCGGCTCAGTCAACTCACCCTCTGGAAATGTTGATTTCAGTTTTGTCTCGGCTCACAGATGAACTCATATTAGACGATTTCCTTCTTATCATTATCTCATTCCCTTTTCTCATCCAGTGATTCCTTGGTTTGACACAGTTCAGCCATCTCTTTGGAGGGGTTTCATGGGGCAGGCAGCGCACAGGTTCAGAGGGCAGTTGGGACACCGGGACTGGATGACACTGCCCACATCCTTTGGGAATCGCAAAGCTCACAGAAGCTCTGGGACAGAGCTCTGTCCTCTTGAGAAAGGCCATAGACTTGAAGAACGAGAATACCGAGTTGGAAGTGATCTCAGGGGTCATGTGGTGCAAGTTTTCTGGGCAAAAGTGTGGTCCATATGAGCTGACCCAGCACACTTATTAGCCAAGATGTACAACTTGGACGGCTAGAAATCTGTTATGTCTTTTTCATGGTTATTCTGGTGATTAATTCCTCCTTCCACTGAACAACTGCTCTTTCCTTTCAGTTTGTATAACTTCAGTACCACGTTATTGCCCCTGTTACACCTTTATTTGCTAGATTGAAACTTCATTATTATTGAAAAAATTTTAAAAATTTCATTCTTAGAGATCCTTAGAAATCATTACTTTTTAAAATCTTGCTAAAGGTCTTCACATGGAACCTTGGTCCTTGGATCCTGGCTCATTCTTATGACTCTTCTCTGGCCATTTTGAGTTTTCTGAAGTCTTAATAAATACTGAATATTAAGTTTGCATCACTAAAGCTGCAATAACAGAATTTCCCAGTTGTTCGGTGTCCTTCTGTTTAGTCAGTTTATATTTCCTTGAATATCATCAGTCAAGATACAAAAAACATTGACAGAAATTTTAAAATTATTATTCCTTCATAGGAAGTTCATCTGCTTAATAGGAATAATATACTGTACAGATAGACTAAGAAAAACAGTCTATAAGGTTTGGTTTATAGGGACCTATAGGAACATGAATCAGTTGAGGGCATATTGTAAAAACAAAATAACATCATATGAGATGGTATAAACAGGAATATGACTTGCAGGATGCATGAACTAACATTTCTGGCTCTGCTTTGCTGTGATCAGGCCCACAGCCACAGACTGTGTCCAGTACTAGCCAGTGCACCCCAGAGAATATAGAAAAAATTGTGAATGTCCAGAGGAGACAATTAGAGGTTCAGAAAATGCAATATGGAAAAATCAAATGCTCTGGGCAATTTAGTTTAGAGAAGAGTGAAAAGATATGATGACCACCTTGATTTGTAAAGGACAGTTGCAAAGAGAACAGTCTACTTTCAGTGTTCATGACAGGTAGTACAAGAAATAACATTTAAATAATAGTAAATAAAACTTAGCACTGAATAGATTGACTGGCAGGTTTATGAAATCTTCATTATGGGTGGACTTTTAGAACTATCTAGGTGCATATCTGCAAAGTATGGCAGGTGTTCCTGGGTTCAACTGAAGCCTCTTTGAGGTGAGGGAATGAATCATCTGACAGCCCTAGATCTTTCTCCTTACGTTTAAAACCTGCCTCTACTATGCTGTTTAGAAAATACCTGCCAGTGCTTCACCACATTTCCAAGAGTGTAAACATTCTTGTCAACAAATTGAATTCTGCTTGCTTTACCTTAAAGGCATCCATCACATGCAGCCCAGGGAGAGAACCTTACATTTATGACTTCAAGAAGAGCCCCTGTGGCACAGAAATATGCCTGTTGTTAGAACTTTGTGTGACCGGAGCTCTGTGTCCATCCAGACAAGCAGGGAATGCAGAAGAACTCTTCCACTGTGAGGTTCAAAGCTCTCTAGTTGGGTTAGATCAAGAAGCAGCTCACAGAAGCATTTCCTCTTGTCCTGGCTGTGAATACGGAGCTGCACAGCTGAGGTACCAGCTCCATTTGTAGTGAAATGATCCTGCAGCTCTTTTTCTACTCATTGATTTAATGGATTCTCTTTCATGGATTTCAAGGGAATTCTAAACATCTGAGGCAAACTTGGGCTCTCACATGTAAAATACTTTTTCCTGTCTAAGGGAGAGCTGTCCCCTCACTTTTTCTCCAGCCCCAGCCATGTACGTTCCTAGCAGGTGCTTTATTTTATTTTTAACCTCCATTCTGCATGGAGGAAGCCTTTGCTTGCTGCAAACATCCGGGAATCTGAGCCTAAGCACATCCTAGAAGGATTTCCTGTTTGGGACTTGGAGCCAGACTTCAGCCTGCACAAGCAGAAGCCTCTGAGCAGTGAGCTCAGTCCTGCTGTGCTATGGGCCAGGTGACTCCTGTCTGCTTCGGGAGCAAGTTGCCATCTAGCAGCAAGGTGCCAAACTGCCCAACCATTTCCCACCTGCTAGGGATGAGGATAGGAACATGCAGGTCTGGAGAGGGATGTCCCTGACTCTGGGTTGGTGTGGTGTGGCAGAACAGCATCGTGAGGGGTGGTATCATGGTTTGCCTGCAGCTCTTGGAGCAGGCAGAGAGTATATTTTCTGTGCTCATCTCTGCTGAGCTTGGGCTCAGTTTGCCATATTTTATCACCCCCTACATTATTTCAATTTTGGGAGTTCACCAAAGCACTGATTAAATACAATGTAAATGGTCTGACCTGAGTAGGTGAACAGTGTATTTCTGCTCTTGCTTCTGTGTCCGAGTTGCTCTCACAAAGCACAGCTCAGCTTAACCTCTTTCTACCAGTCCACATACGCACGTCAGAATGACTGTGGAGGTCCTCTCTGAATGTCCCAGCACATCATGTGGGTCTGGTCTCCCCTGTTGCAAAGTTGCTCCCAGAATATCCAGTAAACTAGAATTTACTAGAAGACCAAAAGGAATCCACTAATTTCTATCTTTGAGTAGAGGGAGCACTTGAGAATCAATTGCAAGTCTGAGAGGGAGGTTAGTTGATGATAGGGTAATGCCATGGGGCCGAAGACTAGCAAAATCATTGGTACTGAAGGAAGGACTGAAGGCAATGAACTAGGAAAATGCAGATTGCTTCACAGTATAAGGGATTCAAAGCAGATTTTAAAGGGAAATGATAATTTGAAAAAATGGCAGTAATGTGATAGGTCCTGTGCTCTTCAACATCTTCATAAATTACTTGGAGGCAGGAATAGAACAGGTACTAAGCAAATTTGCTGTTGATATAAAACTGTGAGGAGCTGTTGACTCCCTCCAAGGCAGGGAAGGCCTTGCAGAGAGACCTGGACAAATTAGAGGAAAGGACAATCACCAACCAGATGAAGTTCAACAAGGGAAAGTGCCTGATTCTGCTCCTGGGATGGGGCATCCTGGATATACATAGAGACTGGGAAATGAGATGCTTGAAAGCAGAGCCGTGGAAGGGACCTGGGGGTCCTGGTCCGCAGAATGCTGAATATGAGTCAGCAGTGCCCTGGCAGCCTGGAGGGCCAACCCTGTCCTGGGGGCATCAGGCACAGCATGGCTGGCCAGGCCAGGGAGGGGATTGTCCCACTCTGCTCTGCACTGGGGCGGCCTCACCTTGAATATTGTGTGCAGTTTTGGTCACTGCAATGTAAGAAAGATATTAAACTATTAGAGAACCTCCAAAGGAGGGCAAGAGATGGTGAAGGAGAGAAGCCGTGTGAGGAGCAGCTAAGGGCACTTGGTCTGTTCAGCTGGAGAAGAGACCTCAAAGCTGTCTCTAATTTCCTCATGAAGGGAAGAGGAAGAGCAGACACTTATCTCTGTGGTGACAGGAATGACAGGACCCGAGGGAATGCCCTGAAGCTGTGTCAAGGAAGGTTTAGGTTGGATCCTAGGAACAGGTCCTTCAGCCAGAGAGTGGCTGGGCACTGGAACCCAGGGCAGTGGTGATAGCACCAAGCCTAACAGAGGCTTCAAGGAGCATTTGGGTAATACTCTCACGCACACGGTGTAACTCTTGGGCATGGTGCTGTGCAAGCCTAGCAGCTGGTCAGCAGTTGGTCTTGATGATCCTTGTGGATGCTTTCCAACTCAGCATATTCTGTGATTCTGTGATTTTGCCAAATTATGCCAGAATAGCACATTAGACACCTTGATAAGTGGCTTTTTGGGGGCCAGGATCAACTTTTTGGTTGAGCAGACTTATCTGAACTGCAGTGCTGTAGTAACACATGAGAAATTATTTACTCAACTGAAGAATACAGATATTAATATGAAAACTCTAAAATGTGTAAGACTGGCAAACCCCCCCCCCAACCAATAAATTATGAGTTTTATGCTTGAAGAAATGCACAGTCTTTTCAAGATCAGTTTTAGAGCTCATATATTTCAAATTTTTTTCACTAAAGATCTCAGAAAAAAAAAGTACATGGATCAGGTAGGTCAGTGACACAAAGTCAAGAGGCATTATGAGTATAGAGGGTGACTGGGACATCATAAAAGCAAAAAGCTATTATTAAGGAGTACCATAACAGAAATGGAATGAAATTCATCAGCTCACAGTAGACAGTCCTGTGGTTAACAGGGGTGTCCAGAATTGAATAATACAACCTCTTATGTGAAGAGAATCAAGAATACCAGATCAGATCAGCCTTGGAAACTTGCAAGGGGATGAGATTCACTACTCTGTGAGTAGCTTTTTCCAGTGCTACACTACTCATCCAGTGGAAAAAAAAGAAAACTTTCTCTAATCTTCACTCTGAATCTCTCAAGGTGTAAGTGTGGTCACTGTTATTGTGCTACTGCCTGCATTTGGTTCCATCATCTTTGTAATCTGTCCTTGAGATAGCAGCAGGGTACTGTTAAACAGCCCTGCTACTTAAGTATTTCGGTCTGGTGACCAAGAGAGCCCAGCTTCTTCAGTGTCTTGTTATAAATTGTTCAGATGTCCCAGACCACTACCTACCTCTTACAATTTTTCAATATCCCTCATGAACAGCGAGAGACAAAAGGATTACAGATGTGGCTTCACTGTATCCCAGTTCAAGGGGGATGATTATTTCCCTTGATCTGCTGCTGACCATTCTCCTACTGCAGTGCAGGAAGTTGTTTGTCTGATTTGCAATGACAGCATCCTATTGACTTCATTCCATGCTCACCCCTACCCTCATGTTCCTTTCAGCAGGACTGCGACTTAGCCAGATGGTTCCCAAACTGTAGCAATTTTGGGGATATTCTGAGTCAGATGGAGAACTTTGTACTTCTCCTTATTGAACTTCATGAGGTTTCTGCTAGTTCCTTTCTGTGAGTTTCTAGCTACCTCTTTGGACTAAAGTGCCACTTGCCACACCCCTCCTAGTGTCATCTCCAGACTTGTCCTCCATGTCATCACAGAGTATCAACAAAGACACTGAACAATACTGGCTCCTAAATCAATGCTTGGTATATTTTGTTGGCTGCTAGGCACCAACCCTGTATTGAGTCATTGATCACTACCCTTACAGCCCAGACCTGCAACCAGTCTTCAGCCCACCTAGTGCTCCATTCACTCAGAACATGCGTCCTCAGGCCATGAACTAAAATTCGGTGGGAGCAGCTGTCAATGCCGTCAAGGCACTTTGTATCTACTGCTTTCCCTTCATCCATACAGCCAATCATTTTGTCAGAGAAATTAATTTGGGTTCTCAGGCATGATTTGTGCTTGCTAAATCTATGTCGACTATGCCTGATTGCCTCTTTGTTCTCCATATGGTCAGAAATGGATTCTGAGACAATTTGGTCCATGAGTTTTTCAGGTTTGGTGATGACCTTGACAAACTGGTGGTTCTCTGAGTTCCTTATTCCCTTTCTTAAAGGTGAGTGTAATGTTTGAATAATGGAATCATAGCATGAGATGGAAGGCACCTTTAAGGGTCACCTACTCCAACCCCCCTGTAATGAGCAGGGACACCTCCTACAGCATCAGGTGACTCAGAGCCCCATTCAACCTGACCCTGAGTGTTTCCCCACCCTCACCATAAACAATTTCTTCCTTATACCTAGTCTTAATCTACTGGGGATTTTTTTAAATCATCATGTCCTGTCATTACAGGCCCTGCTAAAAACTCTGTCTCCACCTTTGTCATAGTCCCCCTTTAAGTTCTGGAAGGGGCTCTAAGATCTTCCCAGAGCCCACTCTCTCTAGGCTGAACAATCCCAGCTCTTTTAGCATGTCCTCACAGGAGAGGTGCTCCAGATCTCTGATCATTTTTGGGGCTCTTCTCTCGATCAATCCAACAGGTCTGTGTCTTTCCTGTAACGAGGACTCCAGAGCTGGGAGCAGTGCTCCAGGTGGAGTCTTTTCAAAGTGGAGTAGAGGGGAAGAATTCTTGCCCACCTGGGCACATGCTGTCTCATGTTTAGCCACTGTCAACCAGCACCCCCAGGTCCTTTTACAGCTTTCCAGCCACTCTGTTCCCAGCCTGGAGTGCTGCCTGAGGTTGTGGTGATTCATGTCCAGGACCCAGCACTTGGCCTTGTTGAAGGTCATACATCAGCCCATCAATCCAGCCTGTCCAGATCCCTCTGCAGAGCCTTCCTACGCTCCACCAGATCAAAAATCCTGCCCAACATGGCTGAACCCATCAGCCTTTTCCTCATCTCTTGTTACCAGTTTGCCAGTCATGCTTATCAGCAGGGTACAGTGTCTTTGACATTTCTTTTCTGGCTGACATACCTGTAGAAACTCTTTCTATAATTCTTTGCATTTCTCACCAAGGTCAGGCTCTGGTTGTGCCTTAGCCTTCCTCACACTTTCCCTACACAGCTGGGCAAGGTCCTTTTACTCCTCTTGGGATACCTGTTCCTGTTTCCACTGCCTGTGCGTTTCCATCTTGCTCTTTAGTTTGACAGCAGGTCCTGACTCAACCGTGCCAGTCTCTCATCTTCCTTGCCTGATTTCTCACACATGGAGGTTGAGAGCTGTTGTAAAATGTCATTAAAGGCCTGTCAGAGACATAAGAGACATGATAGCTAAGTCAAGGCTGAAGTTGTTGAAACTGGAACAGGCACAAGATTGTAAGGACCATCTGATCATCTCAGAGCACACTGAGCCATGGCCTTTGGCAGATGATTTAGCAACTGACCCCAGTCAACAGCAGTTTCTCCACTAAGAAATTAAAGAAGGTCCAGCAGTGGTTATTGGCCCTTGAGGCTGCGTGGCTCCAACAGACACAAAGACACTGCTGAGACCTGTCAGAGGAGCATGGAAAAGCTGCCTGAGTGGACAAGCCGAGCTGAGGAGCCCGTTGCTGGTGGAGATGCTGGACGGTCATCAGTCTTGTTATTTTCCCTGGCATAGACTGGTGGAGCCCCAGTCCTTTGTAGCACAGGCACATTGGGTGACCATCTTCCAGTCTGGACCTTGGGAGCACCTGACCTGAGTCAAGGTGTTGACAGGTCACAGGTACTTGAGCTCTGGGTTATGTGCTGAAGAAGGAACTGCAGTAGAGAGGAAAGAATGACCTGTGATCATGTCCCCACATGCCCCCAGCGTCGCCCACAGCCTCATTTCATATCCTGTCCACCCACAGCCTCATTTCATATCCTGTCCAGCCCTCTCGCTGCCCGGTCCCGTCCTACTCCTGCCAACCCCTTCCAATTTTCTCGGGCTCCCGGCGCCCACCGTTTCCTTCCATCTTTCGGTACCCCAGGTCCAGCCCTTTCTCCCTCTCCGTGCTGATCCTGCTCCCCGACCCTTCGGTGCCCGGCCATACCGGCCCACCGCCCGCAGCCCCGCTCGCCCGCCCGGGGCCGCCTCGAGGCCGCGCTCCGCCGGCGCGCTCCGGTGCGGGGAGGGGAGGGGGGCGGCGGAGGGAGAGGGGGACTGAGGGCGGCGCTGGGTCGGGTTTCAGCAGGAGCCTTCGCGCCGAGGCAGCTCCGAGCCGACGCCGACCCGCTGCCGAGCGCTCCGCAGGGCCACAGCCGCACCGGGGCGGCCGCGGCACCGGGGGAGCACCGGAGCGCTCGGGGCACTGGAGCGGCCGGCGACACCGGAACGACCGTGGCCCCGGAGCAGGGGGGAGGCTGCGGGACGTCGTGGCGGGATCGGACGCTGCGGGATGTGAACGCCGCCGGCACGGGACGCGCAGGGTAAGTCCCAGCGCCGGGGACTGGCTCTAGCTCGTCCCCCGCCCGTCGCCCCTCACGATGGCATCGTCGCACGGTGGGACCGGACCGGGACCGGGACCAGGCGCTTTGTTCTGCCTCCGCCGCGGAGACAATGGAGCTGGGGAGGGCGGGGGGGCTACGGGGGGACGCGCCCGAGGCGGCGCAACACCGCGGACCCGCGGCCGGACCGGGCTCGCTGGCGGCCCCGGCGCTGGCAGCTGCCGGGCGGGACGGGACGGAACGGGACGGGTCGGGGCGGTGCGGGACCGGGGGCTCACGGTGCCGCTGCAGGGCAGACCCGCCGAGGGGCGGGGGCTCAGCGGAACCGTGAAGGCGCCGGGCGGGGGCTGCGAGCCCGGGCGGAGCGGGGAGAGAGGCTGGCAGAGCGCCGACACCGAGGCCGCCCGGTGCGGGACGTCCGGGAGCGCCAGGGACGGGGACAGGGAGCGGCAGCGGACGCTGGGCCCGGCGGCTGGGGAGTCCCGGGAGCGCGGAGCTCCAGGGGAGAGCGAGCCCCGACAGCCGGGGACTCCAGGATACAGTGAGCAGGCGAGGCCCCGCAGCGCCTTTGGCGATGGGCACAATCTGGCAGGGGCCGATGTAGCGGGGGATGTCCCGAGACTGGGACTGTGGGAATTGGCTCTGGCGCGGAAATATTTCATTCGACTTTCCTTTGTGGGGGATGCGTTCTGAGAGACAGGAGACCCCGCGGAGAGCCCCAGTGTGGCACAAAAATGGGATTCACAAGGATGCATTAGGGGATTAACTGCATCCGCAGGAAAGGACTGCCAACGCCACTCTTGACTGCTCGGGGCCCGTATCCGAGGGTCGTGAGGCTGTGTGGCCGGGCGGGGAGCGAACAGAACGGTGCCGGCCCTGAAGGCCCAGGTGGGAGATGGCAGGAGAGCCAGGAGGCACGGAGGTGGCTGTAGGTAGTGGTAAGCTGAGTAGGGGCTGGAAGCGAGTTGTTAGCCCAAGGCTGCACTGCAGGCAAGTCAGGGCTGTGCGTGGTTCTGAGGGCAAATCATCTGAAACTAAAGAGAGAGAATCTGTGTGAATGTACAAGAGGAAAGCGTATTCCAGGTCAGTGACCAGTGCTCAGCAAAGATTAAACGGGCTTCCTCTTCTGGACTGGAGTCTCAAAAACATCATTACACGAGTCATGGCCTCTCATGTCAGACCTAGGGTATGGCATCAACAGCATCTGCATCTTTCATGGAGCCTTTGCACAGCAAGCACTCTGACATCTGTTTGTGGCATGCATAATGGGTGCCATCTTTCCAGCTCCTCTGCTGGGGATGCTGTGAGCCCAATTCCCCTTTCTCCTGGCTGACACAAGGCACAAGCTGCCACTGGCAAGGGTGCACGCAGTGGTCCCAGTGTAATTCCATGTATTTTTTCTTTCAAAATGTCACACATCTGCTAAGGCTGGGCTCCCCTGGTGCCTCAACCTGTCAGCCCTAGGCTTAGATGGATATTGCAGCTCACTCAATTTTAGCTGCCCTTGCTGTCAACCTTCTCACTATGGCTCTGGACCTCAAAGACCTATGTGAAGAGATTCTCATCCTGGCAGTTTTGTTCAGAGACTCCTGCTGCCGTGCTTCACAAGGGATCTCGGTGCCCGGTGGTGGGAGGGACAGAAAGGGAGCAGGGCAGTGCGGCTCACATTACATGGACCGGCCAAGCCAGCCCCTGCACTGAGCTCTCAGCTAACTGAAAGCAGCTGTTCCGATTTTGTGACTCTGCATCCACTGAGGTCACTGCTGTTTCCCTCCGACCCAAGCCTGGAGACATCGTTGTAACAGAGGTGTGCTGGTACTAAGGATGGCTTCTGCCCACCTCTGACTGGTGCAGTCTGGTAACTGTTCAGTTGCACCTCTTGCTGAAAGATAGGCTTGCTGTGAAACTACTTGATTGCATCCAGGGAAGATAGAACTGAAGAAGTCAATACAGGCTTTCATCACCAGTTTTTCAGCCCAGGGACCCTAATTTTTGTTCCCTGGTTGTGCTAGTGCTCTCAGCTGCCCTTCACACTCCTGAGATTTGCTTTTCTAGTTTCTCTCCTCCCCTCCCGCAGCCCACAAAACCTCAGTGGCTTCTCAAGAGCATCATTACTAGTTGAACCAGGTGGGCTTTCCCCATGTCTATGCTCTGATTTCTTCCAGACGCTACCCAAGAACTGTTAGCTCCATCCTCAGTCACTGAGGTTGCCTCAGGGAATCTTGGCCCTCTACCTGCTTTTCTACATTTTTAAATTTTTTTTTTCATCTAAGCTCCTGCCAAGGCTTTAAACCCTGTGTCCTGGCCCTTCCCATGACCTGAGCATCTGGAGCACCATTGGAATGGTGCAGTCTCATCGCAAAAGCTACCTCAGATCCCATTCCCCCAGCACTGCATGTTCTGGGGGGTAGGCAGTTACCCTTCCATCTGGGGAATTAGAACAAGCACCAACAGAGAGGCAGACCTGTCTAGGACCACTGAGCTAGTACCGATTCCCAAATCGCAGCCCACAAAAGTATCTTCTTTTGACTTCAGGTCCTAGGACATTTGTGAGGGTTCTCACCTGCTGGATGCAAGAAGAGCATATGGATTTACCTTAGAATGTGTGGATAGGCTTCAGACTGGATGCCCACTGAAATAAACATTTCTTTAGGAGTAAAAATTACTTTAAAATTATTTTGTTTCTGTCACAAACCCAGGATTTCCACAGGAAAAAAAAAATCTAGAGGTGGGAAAGGGGACCCAAGAATACCATCACAACCCTGGAAAGGGTTAACACCGCCATGAGGTTCTTTGGTCAAGGGCTGATATTCTTAGTCCCCAAAGGAAGTATTGCCAGCCACCTCCATCCCCCAAGACAGGGAGGTTCTCGCTCCTGCATCTGACATGAGCAGCTCCTGAGTGTGGTTGTGGGACCAGCAGCAAATGCTTTCAAGAGAGTCCAAGTGTGAGC
The DNA here is from genome assembly GCA_013398615.1 of Brachypodius melanocephalos. Lineage (NCBI taxonomy): Eukaryota > Metazoa > Chordata > Aves > Passeriformes > Pycnonotidae > Brachypodius > Brachypodius melanocephalos. The sequence continues at coordinate 77,715 of VZSR01003795.1, read as the reverse complement.
TCATGCTGCCGCCATCCCTGCAGACCACGAAGCCTCGTTCGCCGGAGCTGAGCGAATGTTGGGGTTGGTGTTCAGCAGCTCCTTGCCCGCTGGGTTATTCTGGTTGTTCTCGGGAGGGAGGGGCAGTGCAGGGGGCTGGCAGCCCCTGGACACGGGGAGTGTGTCCGGCATGGCCGCCGTGTCCGGCTGCGGTGCTGCAGGAGCTGTGGCTGCCTCTGCGTCCCTCCCCCACTGCTGCAATGAAATGCAGTTACCGGGGAAAGGGAGGGAAGGAGTCGGAGCCAGCAAGGAGCAGCGAGGAGACAAAGGAGGGGAGTGAGCAGCGGAGGGTGTGGGACGGAGCAGCTGGCAGCTCGGAGGGAGTCGCTGCGTTCCTGCTGCACTCCCGCCGCCCTCCATGGTACCAACTTGGGGCACCCACAGATAGCCGTGCCAGCCTAAACAATGAGCATGGTCTGGTTTTATCCCGGGCATTCCCAGCTGTGGGCACATCCTTTGCAATACATCCTTTTTGATTTATTATTCACTGGATGGAAGCCCGCTCCAGTTCTGTGCTCCTTCCCAGGAACACCAGATTCGCACTTGATGGGCTTTTGGCACCTAAATCCCCGAGGTCCTAAAAGGCACACTGCTGGAGAGAGAAGGGGGTGGGGGCTAGGGTCTCAACCAGTGACTCGCTGAGCTATCTCGTAATTTGAGACCAGCTTTTTTCAGGGTGGAGAGAAGCAAGGCTGCTGTTTGCCTAAAAACCTCTATCCTCTTGCAGGCAGGCTCTGAACCTCACAGGAAGAATTCAGCTGTTAAAGACACAGGGGCGTGCTGCTCTGGGGCAGCTGATGCCAATGCTGCCATGTGGGCAGTGGGGTTGGAAAGGGCACTTGAGGATGTAGGAAGCACCTCTGTGACACGGTCCTAGCTGCTCACCTCGGTGCACTGTCAGGTGTGACCTGCTGGGCTGACTTCAGGTGCTGTCCCAGACCTTTGTTCTGGGCGGTCTCTGTCATGTTGTCACATTTGCTTCTTGTGAGGGAGAGGCGATACATAGTGATCTCTCCAGGCTGTTTTCTGTCCTTCCTTTGCTCCCTCTTAACCAGTATCCTCTGGTCTGCATTCCAGGCAGGATTAAAGCAAACTCTGCAAAGGAGATCAAGCCACCCTCTGCTCTGCTGGTTGCCAGCCATGGAGCAGATGAAGAGGTCAACAATGCTTCTGCTGGAGCTGCTTATTCTTGGGGGCCTGAGAGCAGGGATGAGCTCTGCTGTCCTGGGCACCCTGGATCTACAAATAGATGAGGAGCAGCCAGCTGGCACCATCATTGGGGACATCAGTGCTGGCCTACCCCCTGAAACTAGTGCCTACATGTATTTCATCTCAGCACAGGAGGGCAGCGGCGTCTCCACTGACTTGGGGATAGATGAGAATACTGGGATCATCAAAACAGCTCGTGTCCTGGACCGGGAGACTCGGGACCGCTACAGCTTCATCGCTGTCACCCCGGAGGGCATCACAGTGGAAGTGAACATCCAAGTGAATGACATCAATGACCATGCCCCAGCATTTCCCAAACAGCACAGCACCTTTCAGATCCCAGAGCACACACCCATTGGCAGCAGGTTTCCCTTGGACCCAGCCTTTGATGCTGACAGTGGCCTCCTGAACACCCAAGGCTATATGATTAAGGGAGGGAATGTGGGGCAGGCCTTCCGCCTGGAAACACGTCGAGGGCCCAACGGGGTCCTGTATTTGGACCTGGTGGTCAGCAACATTCTGGATCGGGAGAACCAGTCATCGTACTCACTGCTGCTGGAAGCCTACGATGGTGGCTCTCCTCCCCGGAGCACCCAGATGACACTGGATGTGTCCATTCAGGACATCAACGACAATGCCCCCAGCTTCAACCAGAGCCGCTATCATACGCTCATTTCAGAGAATCTGAAACCTGGCACCAGCATCCTGCAGGTCTTTGCCTCTGACGCAGACGAAGGTGACAATGGGGATGTGATTTATGAGATCAACCGACGGCAGAGTGATCCCGACCAGTACTTCACCATTGACGCCCGGACCGGGGTCATCAAACTCAACAAGGGTCTGGACTATGAAGTGAGGAAGGTGCATGAGCTGGTGGTGCAGGCAAGGGATAAGGCCGTCCATCCCGAGGTCACCACAGCCTTTGTCACTATCCATGTGCGTGACTACAATGACAACCAGCCCACCATGACCATCATCTTTCTGAGTGAGGATGGCTCCCCACAGATCTCCGAGGGAGCCCAGCCCGGGCAGTATGTGGCACGCATTTCTGTTTCCGATCCAGACTATGGAGAGTACTCCAATGTCAATGTCACACTGGAGGGAGGAGATGGCAAGTTTGCCCTCACTACCAAGGACAACATCATCTATCTGATCTGTGTGGACCAACTTCTGGATCGGGAAGAAAGAGACTCCTATGATCTGCGGGTGACAGCTACTGACTCAGGAACACCTCCGCTCCGGGCAGAATCAGCCTTTGTGCTGCAGGTGATGGATGTTAATGACAATCCCCCGCTCTTTGACCAGCAGGAGTACAAGCAGAGCATCCCTGAGGTGGTGTACCCAGGCAGCTTTGTCCTGCAGGTGACAGCTCGTGACAAGGACCAGGGTCCCAATGGGGAGGTGCGGTACAGCATTCTGCATGGCCGTGACACTCACTCCAGCTGGTTTACCATTGACCCTGCCACTGGCATCATCACCACTGCTGCCCCACTGGATTATGAGAAGGACCCTCAGCCTCAGCTCACTGTGCTGGCCACAGACCGGGGAACCCCTGCCCTCTCTTCCTCAGCTGTGGTGCACGTGGCCTTGCAGGACGTCAATGACAATGAGCCAGTGTTCAGGAGTAACTTCTACAATGTGTCTCTGAAGGAGAACACCCCTGTTGGGACCTGCTTCTTGCAGGTAGGTACAGATACTGAGGCCTGAGCTTGGCAGGGCTACAGCCAGGGCTGTGAGCAGCTTGGGATAGGAGACCTGTCCCTGGAGGATGGTTGGTGCAGGTGTCATGGCTTTGACAGGCAGCATTTGCAGCAGGAATGCCACAGCAGAGATCCCCACGCATGGTGTGGGTCCGGAATGGGGCCAAGTTGTGTACATCTTTTCCATGTGCAAGTAATGGGCAATGCCACTGCCATCAGGCCCACCACAAGGCTGCCCGTCATGCAGAGCATGGTGTGGGCCTCTCTTGAGGTAGGTCCTGCTGTGCCAAACCTTGCTTGCATCAGTGTGGAGCTACCTTGCAGCCAGGACATTCAAAACAGGGCAAAGGAACATGATACTGGCTCTGGGAAACTGCCTGTAGCCAGGTTTTGAACTTCCCTCTTCCCCTCTGAGGTCGTTGGTTCAAGTTAATCAGTGTTGGTAAGGCTGGTTGTGAGCATTGGCATTAATTATGCTAATGAGCTAATGAGCTGAGGCACGTGCTGCTGCACTGGCCTTTATGTGGCAAGAGGTTGCAGCTGGAGCCAGAGAGTTGCTGGGCCTTCAAGAGCTCTGTGACCCCATGATGAACAGTGCCATTTGGATTCTGCGTGTTCTGTATTTCTGCTGCAGCTCAGGCCCTGGAGCCCTGGTTCCTGGGGACAGGTGATGCCACCTGCCTGAGCTGGGATGAGGGCAGGTGTGGGGGTGCAGTGAGGCACTGCCAACCATGGCAGCATCCAGGCTGTCCATCGGGACAAGCACCAGTGGCACTGGGGGCAATTCTTTGCTGGAGGTGTGGGGCATGGGGATGTCTGCCTTGGACCATGAGAAGCTCTGGCACCAGGTTGGTGAGAGGTGCCCAACGGGGTGGGAAGAACAGGAATTCTGGGGTCCATGAGACGAGGCTGGAGGAGGTCTTGTGACTTGGCCAGGAAAAGAGATCTCTAGATCACCCTGGAGGAAAATTTGGAGCTGGCAAGAAGGAATGGTCTATGTGTGCCCTGTGGGTGCACTGCGGGGGCGTGAGGGGTGCGAATGTGGGCTGGGGAGGATGGGCTGTGTGAGGGGGTGTGTGTGTTTGTGTGCCTGCAGGTGACTGATGGTGTGGGAGTGCTGGAGAGGGGCTTGTTGGGGAGTGAGTACAGGGGATGGGGTAGGAGTGTGGTGGGAAGGAGGAATTGGGTGAGAGCAAGGGCCAAGTGTGGAACAGAAAAGGCATGTGGGGCAGGGGCAAGTGTAGGATGGCGTAGATCAGGGGGTTTGGGGACAGGTCAGGATAAGATTAGGGAGAAGTCTAGGCAGAAGAAGTTAGTGGAAGATGAAAATGTAGGTCAGGGGAGATTAGGTTTGGTGTATGCAGGGCAACACTACATACTGTCCCAATCTGGGGTGGGTGGGGGTGGGGTAGGGCTGGGGGCAGGGGTGGGTTCAGGGACAGAGCAGAGATGCTGAGTGTCCTTGCGTGAGCATGGCAGCCCCAGGCGTGTGCAGGGGCGTCTGGGCTGCACAGCCCCCGAAGGGAGGCCCCCCTCTTTCCTTGTCCATGCCTTCCTGCTCAGTGCTGCTCACCGTGTGGGAAGGCGTTCTGGAAATGCAATCGGAGATGGCGGCTGGGCTCCTGACTGCAAATGTGGGGCCGGGCTGGAGGGAGAGCTCACCCTGCGGAGGAGCTGGGGTTATGGGGCACACCCAGAAGAGTGTCCAGGGCATGGCTGCCTGGCTCTGTGCAGGGTCAGGGCTGGCCTGGCAGCTGGTGGTGACCAAGGCTTGGCTACATTTCGATGGTCTTGGCTTAGTCCTTGTGTTTCGTTTGGAGGCAGAGCGTCTGGGTTGAGTGCAGGTAACTCCCGTGCGGCCTCGGCACAAAGCAAACAGCTCACACATCTGCTGCTGCTTCCTCTGAGCCAGGAAATGTGAGAGGATGGGAAAGGAGGCTGGCCAGGCCGATGGCTTGATCGAGGATGCAGCAGGAGCCAGCAAGGTCTGGGAGCTGGGCAGAGCCAGGTCAGGGAGCCCTGGGCTTGGAGCACAGCTGCCTGGCATGACCACCCCTGTTGCCTCAAACGGGAAGGCTTCAGAGATGCTGCCAGGACTCACGGTGGCCAGTCCCCAGCACTGTTCCCCGCAAAGTTGCCCATGTCAGATGTGCTGCCCCCACAGCCCTTTTGTGCCGTTGCTCCTGCTTGACTCCATCTCTGTATGGCTTCCAGGCATTGAGGCTCACCCTGCCTCAGGACAGTAGAGTATCTCTGTCAAGGTCTGGGTTTTGTCCAGACCCACACAATGCTCATGAGTGCTCAGGTCAAGGGCAGGCCCTGCCAGATGAGCTACAGGACCCAGGGCCGTCACCCAGGTCAGCACAGAACTCAGTGGGTTTGCTTCTCTGTCAGTCTGCCACTCAGTCTACTTTAAGCGGAAAATCCTGGGAGGGCCGGGTCTGTTCTTAGACAATGATGTCTGCTCCCCATGGACAGGACCGAAAGGTGGGGAAGGAAGGAGGCCCTGTGAGGGACACCTGAAGAATCGCTACAGATGATCTGCTCCCTTGCAGACTCCATTCTGTCTGCTGGGACAGTCTTTGTGTCTGGGTATGAACAGGGATGAGCGGAGCAGGTTGCTGGCCTGAGCTTCTGAGAAAGAAAAAGGAACTCATAACATCTTCTCTGTTTATTACTCGTGTTTACTATGGGCCAGGTCCCACAGTAGCAGACTGAGCATGAAGCAAAGGAAATAGCGAACTCTCTGTTCGAGTCTGAGATGAGAAAGAAACACCGGTGTAGACAGAGCCCAGGGTAGCACTGAAGATGAGGCCAACAGAAAACGGAGCAGAAGACAGTCACCAGCTGGCTGCCTTGCTCCTCTCTGCCGCCATGAGCTGATGATGCAGAAGCTTTAGGGCACTGGACCACGTTCCAATGCTGTGGTCTGTGATGTGAAGCACTGCTCTGGTATAAATTCACCCTGCTGGTTTAAATTTGTTTTAAACATTTGACTGTGTACCAGCACACTGCATGCATGGTCAGATAGTGTTTTTCTAGGAGTTTCTGGCTTTTCATGCTAAATCAAGTATTGTCTGTACTCTGGAAGAGAGAACTGTGAACCCCGTGTGGTGAGCATGGGCTGATTGGACAGCAACCTGAATGAGATGGAATGGTGGATTATTGATTCTTGCATATATCCAGTATTGATGATTTTGGATCCAGGGTTTGTATACTCCCTTTGCACCTATACACATAAATGTTGGGGAACATCAGAAATTAAAAGCTGACCAGCAATGCACCGAATGTAGAGCCTCTGTAGTTTTGAGGACAAGTCTGATGAGCTTTTGGTTCTGATTTGTGGTGCCGTGGGGCGTTCATGGGCAATGCTGCATGCATAGCACTGGGACAACCCCATGGGCTGTGCCCCAGGGCGGAAGATTTGGACGAAGAGCTGTAGGCTACACCAAGCCACGTATACTACATTACCAAAAGAGAGTCTGGAGGGCTCATCCTGATGCCTTGGCTGTGCTGCTGAAGGGGCAGCTGTGTGGGGACAGGGAGTGTAGTCACACATGGACACTGGAGCAGTACAAGGACTAATGCTCACCAGCTGCGGTCAAGGAAGGTGGTAGGAGGAAGCGGGGCATTGCTGCCTGTGTTTTTGTTCTTAGGGCAAGGGATTTAGCATCAACCTATTTTCAGACCTTTGCACGGGATACAACAGGCCCCCCCTATTTAGAAACAAGGTGGCAAGCTTTCCAAAGTGAGATGGGGAGGCGCCTAGGAGTGTGCTGGGGAGCAGAACAAGGGGAGGGAGAGCATCACAGTCCTAAGGAGCAGGCTGCCATGTAGGAGGATCTGGGGGTGCACAGGAGTGTGGGCATGGGAGAGATGCTGGTACATGGGGAGGTTGTGGGGGGAGGTGAGTGCTGTTGTTACCGCCAGAAGAGCTGCATTTGTTCCAAATTCCTGTGAAAGTTATTTCCTTGCGCTGCCAGCAGCCTCCTCCTGGGCTTGGCACAGCAGCCAGCGCCATGATTAATTCAAGTAGCATTTCCCCTGGAGCTGCAGCAGCTTTTCCACTGCAGCTGAGAGGCCCCAGCCCCTCGCGCTCCTCTCCCTCCATCCTCTGCTCCTCCTCCCAACCCCCTCAAACAGCTCCCTCCTTCCTCCATGCAATCCCCAGCCCCCTCACAGCTGCCCCTTTTCCCTTACCTCTGCTTCAGCTCCAGGCCCCTCAGAACTCCTCTTCCTACCACTGCCCTTGCTCACACAGCTCCCTGGTCCATGACTACCCACAGCCCCACCCATGCATGCTGCCTTCCAGAGGGCCAGTCCTTCTGCCCCACTCCCATGGCCCCGGTCACCAGCATGCCTCACCCTCCCTCCCAGTTTCTGCTCCCTCTTGTTCTCCCCACACCCCCTGGTCAGTGCCAGCTGCAGTTGTCTTCTCCTCCAGGACCCCAGCCACTGTGACCCAGGGCAGCTCTCCTCCACCTGCATAGCCCTTGGGACATGCCAGCCTCTTCCTGCTCCCTGGAATCCCAGGATGGTTTAGATGGGAAGGGACCTTAAAGATCATCCAGTTCCAACGCCCTGCCATGGGCAGGGACAGCTTCTGCTAGGCCAGTCCAACCTGGCCTTGGGCACTTTCAGGGATGGGGCAGCCACAGCTGCTCTGGGCAGCCTGTGCCAGGGCCTGCCCACCCTCACAGGGATGAACTTCTTCCCAATATGCCATCTAACCTGGTCTTCTGGCAGTGGGAAGCCATTCTCCCTTGCCCTGTCACTCCATCCCTCGTCCCCAGTCTCTCTCCAGCTGTCTTGGAGCCCCTTTAAGCCCTGGAAGGGACTCTGAGGTTTCCCTGGAGCCTTTTCAAGGTTGAACACCCACATCTTGCCCAGCCTGTCTCCAGAGCAGTCCCGTGTCCTCCTGATGTTGGAGGCCCCATCCCTGCCTTGCTCCCTAGGCTCACCCTGCCTGGTATGCTCAATTGTGTGCTGACCCCAGCCCAGTCTCTCCTGCACATCTTGCTGATCTGTGTCCCGTCTTTTTGCATAGACCTTCTCTGAGCACTCCCAGCCTGAGCTCCACATGGCTGAAACCCAGCCGCACACCCTGGTTTGGGGTCATTCTGGCCTCAGTGCCCCCCAGGGCCCTGCCATTTCTGCCCTGTGCTGTGGCTGCCTCATTCAAGCCTCCCACCTTGAGCACTCTTTCCTGCATAGCCCAGCTTCCCAGCCCTTCTCTGCTCTGCTCCAGCCCCTTCCTGCTCCCCAGCTTCTAAGTCCTGTTCAGCTCTTGCCCCTTCCATGGGGCTCCCTATGCCCTGTAGCTCCTGGCTGCAGATGCCATTTCACCAGCGAGAACACCCAGGAACCCAGGTGCAGAACTTCACTCCTTGTCCTTCCCTGCCTTGGTCTGTCCCTGTGCTTGGAGGCCCCTGGGGTCCCGGAAGGGTGCTATGCACACCCAGGTTCCCTCACCTCTTGCCCAGCCCCACCATTCACATCCTGCCTCTCTGCCGGTGTCTGTGATTAACCCACCTCCCCTCATCCTCTGAACCGAAGGTTTTACCCCATTTCACAGCAGTGCTGGAGGCCATTGGCAGCCCCTGCTTCCCATACCCAGCTACATGTGTTTCTGGCAGCCCTGTGTCTGTCACAGAATCAGAGAAAGGTGGGAAGGGACCTTGAACCCCATCTTGTTCCACACCTTGTTATGGGCAGAGACACCTTCCACTAGACCAGGTTGCTCCAAGCCCCATCCAACCTGGCCTTGAATGCCAGGGATGGGGCAGTCACAGCTCCTCTGGGCAGCGTGGAGGCCTTGGCTGTGGGGCCTCCAGCCAGACTCCTGCTCATGCCTGGGGCCTTGGGGACCCGGCAGCTGCGCTTGGGCTCCCCGGACAGGGGCTCTGGTGGCTGTGGGGTCTGACCCTCGCCTTGGCCACGTGTGCTGGACTGTCTCTGGGCCGAACCCTGACCCTGCTCCCTCCCCTGAGACCTGACTGTGCTGGAGGCTGAGACAAAGCCCTGGAGCCAGGAATGGCTCCTGAAATAGCCACGTGGCCACTCCCTGGCTGCTTTTAGCTGGTCAGTGGCTGTGCCAGGGCTGGGAGGGCAGGACGCCTGGCACGCACTCAGGCGCAGGGAGCCATGCGTGGGATCGCTGACCACACTGGCGCCAGCCTCCCCTCCTCTCCCACCAAGAGCCGTCACTCAGAGGGGCGGGAGCCCCAGAGCCAGATGTTTGCCAAAGCCACAGCATAACATGTGTGCAGCAGAGCCCCAGCCGTGGCTACGCTCCAGATGAGTTCCCTGCCTGCTGACTGCGCTGGCTGGAGTGGGGAGGATGGCTGAGGAATGGAGGCCCAAGCTGCTGAGCAGTGCTCCATCACTGTAGAGCGCTGTGGGCTGGGCGGGGGTACACAGGTCAGCAGGAGGGCTGTAAAGACGGGAGGCGTGTGCCAGGGGCTCTGGTGATGAGCTTGAGATGGGTCTGTGGAGAGGGGCAGCTCTGACTCCCACAGGCGATGCAGCTGAAGACCTTGGTGTGGGGCTGTGCTTCACCACCCCCATGTCTGGGAAATAAGGAGTCTGTTGTGCCTTGGCTCTGCTTGTCCCTCCTGTCTTGCTGGGGAACTGGGAGGAGGGTGTGAAATGGTGAGGCCTTGGTACCCATGACTGCCCTCCCAGCTCTCCATGCAGTGGGGAAAGGCACACTTGGCCAGAACCCCACTTCCTTTTCAAAGTCTGGTGCTCTGGTTTCTTGCTGCCTAACCCTGAGTCATCTTGCTGTTCTCCTTTGTTGTCCTCTTCTGCTCTGTGGTGGTCACTGCACTCCCACCCCATGCTCTTCTGCCCAGCTACGAGGCACTCCAGCAAAGCCTTCTCACCACACCTGTGGGGAAGGAGGGGCAGGTAGCAGATGCTGCTGTCCAGTTGGGGTCAAGGCTGCCATGCAGGGACAGGGAAGCAAATCAGCTCTCCTGGAACAATTAGAGCTCAATGGGGGGCTGGGGTGTTCAGGAGGGTCTTTGGCTGGAGATCACAGAATGGTTGAATTTGGAAAGGACCTCTTGAGATAATCTAGTACAACCCCTCCATGGGTAAGCAGCACCATCCAGAGTTGAATGCCCAGGACATCCCCACATTCCTGGGCAACCTCATAAAGGCAAAGTGCTTCCTATCTTCAGAGGGACTCTCCTGTGTTCCAGTGTGTGCCTGTGCCCTCTGATCTTGACACTGGGTACAGTTGGGAAGAGCCTGGATCCATCCTGTTGTTGCCCTCTTTCCTGTATGAATGATACCCTTTCTCTAGGCTGAACCATCCCAGCTCCTTCAGTCTTTTGTCACAGGAGAGGTGCTTCAGTCCCTTCATCATCTTTGTGGCCCTTCACTGGACTCTCTCCAGTATGGCCATCTCTCTTCTGTACTGGGGAGCCAGCGCTCCACCTGTGGCCTCACCACTCCTGAGGACAGGGGCAAGATCCTCTCCCTGACCTGCTGGCCACACTCATCCTGATGCTGCCCGGGACACCATTCCCCTTCCTTGCAGCAAGGGCACATTGCTGTCTCATCTTCAGCTTGGCACTCATGAGGACCTGGAGGGCCTCTTCTGTTGAGCTGCTCTCCACTGGTGCAGCCCCCAACATATACTGGAGCAGGGGATTGTTTCTTCCCCAGGGCAGAACTTTGCACTGTCCCTTGTTGAACGTTAGGAAGCCTCTCCTCCATCCCTGCAGCCTCTCAAGGTCGCTCTAGATGCAGCATGACCCTCTGCTGCCACTCCTCCCAGTTTAGGGTCATCAGCAGCCATGCTCAGGGTACACTCTGCACCATCAACCAGGTGGTTAATGGAGATGCCAAAAAAGGCTGGACACAGGATTGACCCCTGGGGTACAGTGCTAGCTACTGGCCTCCAGGTAGATATCATGCCCCTGAGCACCGCTCTCTGGACAGGAGCTGATAAGCTGAATGAGGATCTTATGGGGGACAGTGTCAAAGAATTTAGTGCACTTTAGGCTGACAATATCCACTCCTTTTCTGTCATCCATCAGGCCAGTCATTTATCATGTGGATCAAGCATGATTCGTCCTTAGGGGAAGCTGTGCTCACCACTCCTGATGAATTTCTTGTCCTTCCCATGCATAAAAATGGTCTCCAGGATTAGCTGCTCCATCAGTTTTCCAGGGATCAAGGTGATGCTGATTGTTTTGTAGTTACCTGGGTCCTCCTGCTTACTCTTGAAGATAGGAGAGAGATTTACCTTCCTACAGTCCTTGGGCACCTCCCAAACACTATGACTGAGCAAAGATTATTGTGAGGGGCAGTGATGTCTTTCACCCTGGTCTCTGAGATCTGAGATTCCTGAAGACCCATTGTACTAGTAGAGAGTAAGGAGAGAGGGCATTAAGTACCCCAGTCTTTCACATGTTCTCTGTCAGCAGGTCCCTAGTTTCCTTCAGCTGTAGTCCTGTATTTTACCCAGCCTTCCTTTTGTCACCAGTGTACTTATAGAAGCCCTTCTTGTTGACTTTGACATCCCTTGGCAGATTCAAATCCAGTTGGGAATTGGATGCCAACAGCTGTGTTCCCACGTAATTACACTGATCAGTGAGTGATCAGCAGAAGGTACCCCAGATGTGTTCCCCAAACCCTGCCATGGTAGCAGCCTCTTCTACACCTATCAATGAAGTCTTCAAAACACAGCATCAGAGTCATCCTCTGGTCTCAAGGGCATATGCCTTTTCATTTGCATCCATTATCTAACAGAAAAGATGTATTTCCTCTGTCACTTTCATCCAGATCCTTTCCCTCATTACAGCCCCCAGGCAGAGCACTGCTCACAAACCTCTCCCCCAGAGCCTGCTTTCCAACCTTTCACCCACCCAATTGCCCAGCCCTCCAAACTGTAACATCCTGCCTTGAATATGAAGACTGTGGGAGAAGGTGTCAAAATCCTTCCTAAAGTCAAGGCAATTGCCACCCACAGCTCTCACCCCTTTGATCCCAGATCCCATCACTCCACCAGAGAAAGCAAACAGGATGGTCAATCCATGATGGCTCTTCCCTTCCAGGATCTTTCATGCAGCCTAAAGCATGCTAGAAGAAGACTCATTCCATGATTCTCCCAGGGCCCAAAGTGTGTTTGACAAGAGCGTAGACCCTCAGATGATCCTTTTGGCCTTTGTTGAAGGTGGGATCTGATACTTGCATTCCTCCAGTTGTCAGGGATCTCACCTGAATTGCACCACATGTGAAGAGCAGCCCTACAGATCCATTTCTGTCAGCATCCATTGATGCAGCCTGTTGAGCCCCATGGATTCATGTGGATCAATCTTTTTAAAGAAATGCTGACTCTATCTTCACCCCTCTCTGGTAGCTCTCTGAACCCTTTTGAGCAGCATGGAGGCCTGGGAGGCTGGTGGAGGAGGTGCTGAGTATTCCAGCCTTACATGAGCCTGCTGCTGCTGAATCACTGGCCACTATCAGAAATGAGCCCTTCTCCAGGCCCTCACTACCAGCACAGTGGTAGAGGCTCTTCTTGGCTCAAGCTTGCACTTTGACTTTGTTGACACACTCCTGACATGCCTGGCAATGTTTATAGATTCCTACTATGTATCTTGCCTCCGTGCAGATCTCAAAGAATTGTGGAATGCTTTGGGTTGGAAGGGACCTTAAATATCATCTCATTCCACCCCCTTGCCATGAGCAGGGATACCTTCCACTAGACCAGGTTTTTCCAAGCCCTGGAGCCAGGTTGTGCAGCCTGGCCTTGGACACTTCCAGGGTTGGGCAGCCACAACTTCTCTGGGCACCCTGTCCCAGGGCCTCACTACTCTTATGGGGAAGAATTTCTTCCCAATATCCAATCTAAACTCTGTCAGTGTGAAGCTGTACTCCCTTGTCCTGTCTTTCCAGGCCCTTTAAAATAGCTTCTCTCCGTCTTTCTCATTGGCTCCTTTCAGGTACTGAAAGGCCACAATTAGGTCACTCCAGAGCCTTTTCTTCTCCAGGCTGAGCAATCCCAGTTCTCCTAGCATACACCACCTTTTGCATGGCAGCTTAGCCCTGAGGCCCCTGCCTAGCCCAGGCCATCTGCTGACATGCACTGGGATGGGCTGTTCTGGAGTGTGCTGTCCTGAGGGCTTGCCAGCTTTCCTGAGCTGCCTTGGCCTTCAGAGCTGCCTCCCATGAGATCACTTCCATCAATCCGTTCCCTGTAAAAGTCTGTCTTGCAGTCCAGAGTCTGTACTCTGCTTCTTCCTCACTCCCTTTAGGATCCTGAAACTGCTGCTTCATGGCTGCTGCAGTCACAGCTGCTGCCAGCTGCCACAACCCCAGTTAGTACTCCCTTCTAGGGAACAGCAGATCCAGCTGCATGCCACCCCTGCTTGGCAGGGACATTGGAATTCTTTGTGAGACCAGGGGTCTGTGATCCTGGCTTCCTCAGGTACTGCTGCCTCCTTGGCAGCTTCAGGTCAGGAATCTCCTGGCAGAGCATTGATGTCCTTCTGCTTAAAGCCTTTAGTGTCTGTGCAGGCTCTGTTCAGAAGTCAGAGGGCAGAGGGCAGTGGGGCTCCCATTCAGGCTCAGAGCCCTGGCTCCTGCTCCCACATATTCGAGCAGCAGGACTGGCACAGCCCCAGTAGAGAGTTTCCTGGGCAGTTCCACAGGCAGCGTGACCCCGTTTCCCTCTATTTTTCAGGCAAACATCAGGAGTCTCATGAATGAACTGCAGTAAAACCAGCTGTGGAGCCAAGATTTGGGGCGGATGCTAAATACAGAGCCTGGGGCTGCCCTGCATTAGCTTCTAGCAAAGTTCCTGGAAAAATGTCCATGCTTGGTTTAAAAATTTCCAGAAGTGGTGAACTCACCGCAGGCCTTAATGAGCCCTTTTGATGGCTAATTGCCCTCAAAGCTAAAAATGTGTCCCTGTCCCAGACTGCGTGTGCTCTGAGTCTGCAGCAGTGCGTGCCAGCTGAAATGAGGTGGTTGCCACACCTGGTGGCTGGTGGACCCCTGTGATGTGTCTCAGGGGCCCCAGGAGACTGCAGGGCAATCCTGCGGTCCCTGGGTCTCATGTCAGGCCCTGATGAGCGTGAGCTGCCCACAGGCAGTCAGCCAGCCCCATCCCGTGGGATTCCCATGTGGGATATAAGCAGTCTGCAGGCAGGGAGCTGAGGCTGGGGTGCACCAGCCACAGCCCTCCTCCCTCTGCACACAGTGGCAGAGCACTGAGCAAAGTGTCCAGTGGCCTCAAACTCAGTCAACACCATTACCTGGTCCAGCAGGTGTTTGCTGTTCCTGTGGGTTTTTTCTAGGCAGTTTAGCATCACCCATCCAAGGGAGACAAGAACCAGGTGCAGGGCTCCAGTTATGGTTGCACCAGTGATGTGACCTCTCTTAGACCCTGTGTAAGCTTGTAATGGGCAGAGTTTTGTGTTGGACCAGTGGTCCACAGATGGTCTCATCACAGAGTGGAGCAGTGAAGCACTAGATACATGGGATACCTGCTCCTGGTTGCAGGGGCTGGTTCTGGTACCAGACTGCTGGCTCCCCCAGTTATATTGCTGGAAGATGGCTCTGGGTACCAGGGAGCCGCCAGGGAAATGGTGCTGCACTACACAATAGTGAGAGCTCATCCATTGCTCCCCTGTTCCTGAAACCTGACCCAGGTCTTGAAGCAGGAAGCTGGCTATTCCCCCTTGGGTATTCCTAAGGGTGGCACCCAGAAGAAGATGGTTATGATGGGGAAGCGAGGCTCTTCTGGGAGCATCAGAGCCTCTGGCTTAAGGAGCCTGAAGCTAGCACCTCAGCCTGCAGCAAAGCATGTTGCCGTAGAGTGATTAAAGCAGTTGACATGCATTTTGGATAACCTTCAGAGTGAGAAGTAGTTCTTTTTGAAGGAAAGAAAAGTCTTAGTACCCATTCCAGTCACCGTGGCAGGTGACTCTCAGTTTCTTGTGCATTTCCACCTGCAGTGGTGAAGGCTGGCAGCTGACCCAAGGAGTGGCAGAGGCACAGCAGAGTGTGGGTGCAGGGCTGTATCCCAGGCATGGCAGAGGCACGGTGGGGTGTGGGTACAAGCTGTACCCCAGTAACAACAGCCAGCATGGAGCCAGCGTGCTGGTAACCTGCATATGAGCTCCAGTGATGTCAGATTTGTACTCTCTGCTGAGCAGCTCCCCAGGAAGATGGGCTGGGGCAGTAGGGAGTGGGGCGGTGAGCTCTAGGTGGGTCCAGTTTCCCAAAGTGCCTTCTGACCCAGTTCTGTCACAGCACCTGTCTTTCCAAGTGCTCTGCGGCTGGAGTGGGGAGGGGGGGATCCTGTTTCGTGGCGCTTCTTCTGGAAGCTGCTCCACGGCTGGGGAGCAGATCCTCCGCACAGGAGCTTAGTGCTCACTGGAGATGCAGTCTCAGTTTCTCCCTGCAGGCAGCCCCTCAGACCACAGGCAGCAGGGCTGGTGGGGGTGTCACAGGTGCTGTCTCCCCTTCCTGGTCAGGACAGGGTGGTCCCACCGCTGCCCAGCTGACTGTTCCCTCCAGGCCCAGGCGCTCTGCGTCCCCTTGCCCTCGTTCCTGTCTCCCTGATGGCCGTGCCTGCGGCCCCCAGCCAGGCCCTCTCCTTGGCGCGCGCACGGCGTTCCTGCGCTGCTCGTGCGGGAGCCGAGGCCCCATGGCTGCTGCGGGGAGGAGCTGTGGCTGACGAGGCCTGAACTCCACTTCACCCGGGCCTGGCCCAGCTGCCTTCCCCCAGCTCTGTCCCCCAGCTTTGTTCTCCATGGAGTTCCCAGCTGGTGGAGGAGCTGTGGGCAGGGATGTGGATTCAGGAGTTGGTTTCTGCTGATCTGAGCTCTGCAGGAGCCCGAGGAGGAACTGGGGAGGGCGAGCAGGGAGCAGCATTCATCCTCCTGCCGTGTCTGTCATAATGGGTGCAGTTTGAGTGCTACAGGCAACGTGAGACTGGACTGTCACAGGGCAGTGCCACCCTCCATCCTCATGCCCAGTGTCTGGGGCTGCTAAACACAGAGCTCTGAGAGCAGGACAGAGCCAGGGCCATGGTGACAGAGGGTTGACTTTCTTCCTGTCCCATCCTGAGTGTCTTTGCAGAAGAGAAGGAACAGAGGTGCAGGGGCTGCTGCTGCTGCAGTGCTGCATGTCCTGCAGAAGGAACAGTGGCTGGTCTTGGACAAGAGCCACAGTTGCTGTCACACTGCGTCATGATGGCCAGCTCTGGGGACAGTGTGGCAGCTGTGGCCGTGGAGCAGAAGGTGGCATTGGGGTGTGGTGGTGGTGCTGGGCTGGGTCTGGCTGGTGGTCTGTTCTGTTCAGGTGGTGCCTTCCCTCACACAGGTGACAGCCACAGACGCAGACAGTGGTGCATTTGGCTCCCTTTCCTACTCCATTGGCTCTGGCATCGGCAGCATTGTCCCCACCCAGTTCAGCATTGACAAGCACTCAGGGCAGCTGTGCACAGTGCAGCCCCTGGACCGTGATGAGGGCACGTCTGCCTACGACTTCACCATCACTGCTGTGGATGGGGTGAGTGCTGGCCAGGCTGTGTATGCGGTGTTGCTGACCCACTGTTGTGCAGGGAATGCTGCTGTCCTTGCACTGTCTCTGATCTGGTGCCTCCCCAGGGCGGCCTGAACTCCATGGTGTATGTGAAGGTGTTCCTGGAGGACACGAATGACAACCGGCCAGTGTTTTATCCGCTGGAGTACGCTGCCAGCATCAGCACACAGAGCATGCCGGGGACAGCCGTGCTGCGTGTCACCGCCCATGACAAGGACGAGGGACTGAACGGGAAGGTGACGTACCGCATCGTCCTGGGAAACTCGCCCCCGCTCTTCTCCCTCAACAAGGACACAGGTGAGAACTGCCAGGCAGCCAGAGCAGGCAGCAGTTGGAGCACTGTGGTGTGGAAGGTGTCCAAACCAGCCTGAGTGTCACTGCTTGGCCACCGCAGCAGTGCAGTCTGTCTCCAGAGTGCGTCTGTTGCTCTCCCTGCCACATCTCTCCCTGATAAACTTCCTTAGCCTCTGGTAACCCCTTCCCAGACTCAGTCCCTGACTTTTTGTTTCTGCTCCCTGTTCTGTTCTTCATTTGTCCTGTCTTTCTTCTCCCCATTCCTCATCCCTGACTCACTGTGCCCTTCCTCTTGTGCACTGATGCTTTGCCCCATTGGGCTGTATCCTGCTTCCTTTCTTGTCCCTGCCAGTTCCCTCTTTCCCAGCTCAGTTAACTCTCCTCTATAACTCTGTCACTCTTGATCCCACTGTTCTCATTGGCTGCATCTGCTCAAAGCCAGAGCAGTTTCTGCTGGGGAAATGGGTGCATGGGTGTGTGGTGCCAGGGGCTCTCAGCAGGACAGAAAGGTGCATTGGGGGATCTGCACACTGGTTCTCAAGTTCCCAGCAGGTGACTGGAATGAGACAAGCCCTACCAGCCCTCCTAATGCAGGGCCACCTCCTTTGTAGGGCCTATGAATTATGGTCCTTCACTTCTACATCCCCTCCCAGAGCCTCCCTGCCAGCCCAGGGCCCACCCCGTGTCCCAGACTGGAAGCCCTCTCCCCTCCTTTCCCTCTCCCAAGACCTGCCTTCTGGCTCATGTCCCACAGTCTGTACCACCGTTTGACTCAGAGCTGGCTGTGAGATTAAGTGCAGAGGATCTGGGGAGACTTTCCTGGGAGAGCTCCACTCATTCACTCCAGCTCCTCTGTGGTGGGCTCCCACTGTGATGCACATTGTTTACTGCCCCTTCTGGTCTGTCTTTTCCAGCTTATGGTTTGACCTGTCCCCTGATGCCAGGTGACAGGGATGCAGCACAATGCCACATCAATGACTTTCTTCCTCAGGTGTCATCTCTCTGTCATGGTCTCTGAGTGGCAAAGCCAACACCCTGGTGCAGCTGGTGATCTCTGCTCAGGATGGGGGGGGCCTGCAGGCACAGCCAAATGCCCGGGTGAACATCAGCATCGTGGAGGGCACAGTCTCACCCCCTGTCTTTCAGCAAGCTCAGTACTTCTTCAGCGTGCCTGAGGACATGCCACAGGGTGCCAGTGTGGGGGCTGTGCGGGCCCAGAACCCACCAGGTATGGGCTTGTCCCTTTTGCGTGTTACCACTTTCCCCGTCCCCACACCATCCTTGAGGGCCAGCATCCACCACTCCCTCATGGAATGGCCCTGCTCTGAGAGCTCCACACACTCACATCTGAATGTGCACCCAGCTCAGCACCTGTGCTTACACAAGTGTTGTATGCACACCTGTGTCTGTGCACATGGGCACAGTGCTGCTGCACACCTTGGACTGCAGCTTCCTGACCATGGGGCAGAGGGAGTGAGCTGGATGGCAACTCATTCCTTCTGTCTCCATCCTCTTACCTACAGGTCATGCTGATGACATCTTCTATTCCATCTCCTCGGGGGACCCTCATGGCTATTTCTCCATTGACTCGGCCTCGGGGCAGCTCCGCACCAGCCTGCCTCTGGATCACGAGTCCCAGTCGGTTGTGATCCTGGATGTCCAGGCCCGAAGCGGTTCACCCCCTGCCTACAGCAACACACGTGTGAAGATCTCCGTGTCAGATGTGAACGATAACGTGCCGGCATTCCCAACTCCCTCTGACTCCATCTTGCTGCCAGAGGCCACGGAACCTGGGACTACAGTCTACACCGTGCAGGCCGAGGACCGTGACAGTGGTGCCAACGGGCAGGTGACCTTTGAGCTGCTGTCAGGGGGTGAGGGCACCTTCGTTGTGGAGCGTGCCTCGGGGGCAGTGCGGCTCCTTGGGGCCCTGCAGTACGAGGCCCTCTCGGCCTACAGCCTGGCCATCGTGGCCCGGGACAATGGCATTCCACAGCTCAGCTCCACTTTCACGCTGCTGGTGCACGTACAAGCCGAGGATGACAACGGGCCCATCTTTGACACTCTCACCTACCGTGTGGAGGTGCAGGAGGGTGTTCCCATCTCCACCCGCTTCCTTCAGGTGAGGGCCCTGGCACACGACATGGAATCCATGGCCCTTACCTACCACCTGCGTGCAGATGGGGATGCCGCCAGCTTTGGCATCGTGCCTGAAAGCGGCTGGCTGTACGTCAAGAGTGCCCTGGACCGGGAGACACGGGATTTGTATGTGCTGACGGTGCTGGCCTCGGTGGGGGGCACCGGGACTGCGGCGGACACACGGAAAACTGGCACCAGCACTGTGCGGGTCAGCGTCACTGACGAGAATGACAACAGCCCTCGGCTGAGCGAGGAGCGGTACTTCTTCACCGTGTCCGAGAATCAGGCTCCTGGCAGCAGCGTGGGGAGGGTGATGGCGAGCGACCGGGACGCCGGGCAGAACAGCCGGCTCACCTACCGCCTGCTCCAGCACGATCCCAACTTTCTTATCCACACTCAGACAGGTGAGAGGCTCTTGGTTCCTTAGGTGGGGCCAGCTGGTGAGAAAGCCCAGGTCAGCACAGCAGTGATGGTGGCCAGGCCAATGCAGCAGCAGAATATTCACCTTACTGCCCCCACAGTGCTGGGCTCCAGCAACACACCTGAATAACACAGCTGAGCGCAGGCTCTGCTCTAATACAGCCTGTGGGCTGAGCTGTGTCCCCTCTTATCAGTGTTCTCACTTCTTGTGCCTGTCCCATTCCTGGAAGGATTCAAGGCCATGTTAAGATAGGGCTTGGAGCAACCCGGGATAGTGGAAGATGTCCCTGCCCATGGCAGCAGGGTGGAGCAAGATGGGCTTGAAGGTCCTTTCCAACCCAAACCCTTCTGGGATTCTCCCTCACAGGAGAGGTCAGCACCAAGCACAGCTTGGATCGGGAGCAGCAGTCCAGCTTCCAGCTCCTGGTGATTGTGCAGGATGGGGGAGCACCGCCCCGCAGTGCCACCGGAACCATTTATGTCACTGTGCTGGATGAGAATGACAACGCTCCTGCTTTCCTCCACGTGGGCAGTGGTCAGGAGCTAACTGTGCAGGTAGGGGGGTGGGCTGGAGCACCAAGGAGGCAGGGGCCTGGTGGCCTCTGGGTGTGGGGGCAGATGGTACTGCTGGGGCAAAAGGGGTAGGTAGGGGGACCCAGGAGAATTTCAGGGTGGGGGATGAGCAGGCATGAGTTGAATCCATGCAGCAGCCAGGACAGTTTGGTAAATCTGAGATGTGGCAGGAGGGGCATGTCCTTGGGCAATGCAGATATCCTGGTGCACAGAGCAGGCAGGCCTCTGGAGGGCTCTGGCACAATCAGGACTGGCCAGCGGGCAGAAGCTCTTGGCTCACTTATGCCTGTAGGGAGGGACAGCAAAAAGAGCCCTGAACCTGACACAGGTTCAGAGCAGAGCCATGGTAAACAGTGGTAAAACATGGTAAACTTGGTAAACATCTTCTGCAGAGAGATGCAGGAGGCTATCACCCTCTGGGTCTGGGGGTTTTGGATACGGCCACTTGTCTTTCTGGGACAAGAAAGCGTTGTCCAGCAGGGCTTGGCATGCACAAGAGCTTTCTGTGAATCTGTTGTGTCTGCCAGCCAAGCTTTCCCTCTGCACTCTGGTGGCAGCAGTCACCAGGCACTGCACGTGCTGCAGATCCACCTACGTGGGCACTGTTCAGGAGAGCTGGATGAGGACCCGTCCCGCACCCTCCTGCCCCTGCTCTGCTGCACCCCTGAGAGCGTCATGAGCAGCTCGTGGGAGCCAGCTGAGGGGCACTGGTGGCAGCGGCAGAACAGGATGGGCAGCCAGGGCCCTGGCCTCATTTGCTCGGCACAGAGCAGGGACAGCCTGCAGCTGGACAGCCATGCCCACTCTTCATGTCCACTGCTGCGCATCAGGCTGTGTGCTCAAAGCCCCTTGCTCTGAGTTGGTTCAGAAAAACCATGATGATGACAGCTGCCCTCTGTCACACGTCCTGCCTGAGCCACACACCCCAGACCGCTCAGAGCAGACAGGGCTGTGTTGGTAGCCACCTGGGTGACACAAGATCAGGGGACACACTGCAGCTCCAGCCAGGCCTTCCTTCATTGCTGCTTCCCTTCCCATTCTAGAGTGCAGTCGTCCCTTGCCCAGCCATCTTCTTGCATGCTCTGCTCTGCTGTCAAAGATGCTGGCTGGGCTTGGCCTGGGTGAGCACAGCTCCCAGAGCCTAGAGGAGGCAAAGGGGGGACAGTTAGTCTTGCCCTCTCTCTGAGCAAGGCTCTGGGACCAGCTCAGGCCATGGCATGGGTGAGGGAGCCCTGGATGGGCTCTGTGGTATGGTATTGCTCACAGCTGGCATCTCTTGTGAGCCCTGCTCCTGTCTGGGGGACACCTGTGACACATTGCATGGCAGGATCTGCAGCTGATCCTAGTGTCTGGGGACATGAAGTGCTGCAAGTGCCCTGCTAGAGCTTGGGTGGGCTCTGCTCTTACAAAGAGACCGTGAAAGCAGATGCATCCTTCAGGGAACAGGACAGGGCTGAGATGGGTTCAGAGTTCTGAGGGCAGGTAAATGCTGCAGCAGCTCTGAGCAGACACCTGTTTGGGCACTTTGGTTTGCAGGTACTGGAAACAGAAATAGAGAAGGGTGAAGCACCTTGACAACCCACTGTTAGCCATGTTTTGGATGTAGAAGACAGACTTGGAGGAAGAAGTGAAAACTAGATGATAACACAAAGCTCCACGATTTCTTGCAGACATGCTCAGTGCCACGTTCATGTCAGTGTTCATCAGGCAAAGCAGAGGAGGGTTCTGTGTTGGCACCTTCCAGCATCAGCTGTAGGGTGCTAAGATGAAGCACACGTGATACGCTGGCAGAACATGGGGTGTTTGCAAAGGGTCTGCAGTAATGCCTCCTCCCAGGGAATGATTGAAAGGAGAGGGGAGAGAGAGCAAAGGGAAGGAAGAGGGTGCCTGTTTTCACAGAGGGAGTTCCCCTGGTGCTGGTGTTTTGCTGTATCCACTCAAAGATGTGATGGTTGATGTCACTGGTCTATTTACAGAATTCAAGGTGAGAGTTCCCTGTGAAGAACTGTAGAAGAATCATGTTTCGCTATTGAGTCAGGGAAGATCATGGGACATAAAATCACTGCTGCTAAGCAAGTTGCTGGAAAGCAATACAGATGGCACTTAGTGGTGGGCTCTGAACTGGCTACTTCAGTTTGGAGAAAAGCCTGGAGCTTTGTGAATGTGCCACACCAGGTTCAGCGCAGACAAAAAAAGCAAATCAAATGCTGAGTTTAATTAGAAAAGAAACAGAGAATGAAAGAAAATATCTTCACACAAAGCTCAGATTCTGCCCATACTCTCTGCCTGGTTCCATTCTCTTAAGTGAGCAGAAATTCTAGAAACTGTTTAGAAAAGGATGTTAACAGGATTTCTGCTAGGTAATGGTTCCAAGCAGACATAAAACATTCTTTGGCATGGACAAAGCTGTGGGAATATCGCGAAGGTGAATATTGCAAAGGTGTGCACAGAGTCGTGGGGAAATGATAAGTTGCTTTTTTCACAACACGAGACCAGGCAGCTCCATAACAGCAGGTTTAAAATAAACACAGGCAGTACTTCTTCATGCAGAATGTAATTAAATTGTGAAATTGTTGCCCAGAGTTGCATGGGTTCAAAACTAGATGAATTCATGGAAAGAAAAAAAATCCATCAGAGGCTGATGAACACAAATATGATCTGTGGCTCAGGAAGTGTCTGAGCCACAGTGCGCTGGGAGCCGGGGAAGTTCACAGGAGGATTGTTCCATACGTACCGTGTTTCTCACATTTCTGTATATCCACTGCCAGCCCCTGCCAGAGCTGTGCTTGTGGCCAGAATGGGTCTGTAAGCTTGGGACCAGGCTGGTGTTTGCAGCAACCTTTGGGGAGGGTGGCCACACCCAGATCTGCCCATGTGGCCTCTGTTTTACCAGTTTGCATGGGCAAGCCCACTGCTATTGCTGTTTATCCCTGTTTGTGTGACTGGACTGGCATTTGTGTATGGGGCTGAGTGGATGTTGCTCATGTAACTCCTCTGACATGTCTGCTTTTCTCAAAGGGGTCCAATTCCTCATGGAAGGGGAGAGTGTCCCTGCCTGCTGAGCAGGAGCTGCTCAAGTCTGGGTTGAGGGCGTTGGGGGCAGATGCTGCCTGGGCCTGTGGCAGGGAGGGGTTGGAAGGGGTCTCTGAAGTGTGGTCCCACGTAGAGGTGTCCACGCAGACCCCCTTTCATCGAAGGCCAGGCTATATTTAGGTCTGTGCCTCCATCACTGCTGTGAAAGGCTGTTCCAGATTCCTTGATCTGGTACTAGAAAACATCTCTTCATTTCCAGCCTAAACTAATTTCTGACCGTTTTATACTCATTTGTTCCTGTGCCAATATTGTGTTTTTGCTTAAAAAGCTGTCCTCTCTCCCTGGAATTTCCCTCCCTCTCCCAATGTTTACAGAGCACAGTCCCAGCACTGCCTAGCCTGGCTGAACCACTCCAGCTCCTCTGGTCTCCCCTTCCAGGGCTTCACACAGTGCCAGCAACTTGGGCAACAGCTCTGGCCCTGACCTCCACCCAGAAACCTGCATCCACTTCTCCAGAGTCCTGCTTGGATTCCACTTGTCCCTTTCCTAAATGCATTAAGTGGCTCAGATCACTCTGCACAGCTGAGTCAGGGAGGGTGGTCTCTGCCATAGGATGTGCTGGTGGGATGAGAATGTGAGCTCTGTCCCCTTGAGGAGGGAATTTGGCATCTGCTGGGGTGGAAGGAACAGCAGAACCTGTGCCAAGTGGGAATCCTGGTGCACCAAAGAGTATGTGCTGGAGGGGGCAGGTCTGCAGCAGGGAGGGAGATGTTTGCTGAGGATGATTCTGAAGCCTGACAGGTGCTGAGGGACAGCGATGGGGGTGCATCCAGTTCCAAAGCTATCCAGAAAAGGTGTGCAATGCTGTAATGTGTGGTCTCTGTGGCAAAGGAGGTAGCTCCCCTCAGAACATGAGGTTACCTGAGTGCGTGTGATTGATGTCTCAATGGTCTTGCACTGCACTGGCATAAAATGGGGGTCTAAAGTACCCACAGACAGGCAGTGCTACCCAGGAACAAAGGAGAAAAGGGAAAAGCCCCAAGCTAAGGTACCTGAGCGCCAGAAGATCTGCCAGCTGCATTTCCAGAGATGGAAAACCTCCCTGGCTAACTGTGGGAACTGAGAAGATCCCTGGCTGTGGCCAGGGAGGCTGGCACTGGGCTGTCAGGGCTCACACATCGGCACTTGCAGCTGAAGAGGTCTGTTGGGGCAGGGAGAATCAGGACTGTTGTGGAGCCTTGCATGTACCTGCCGAGGCTCTGGGTGTGACATGGGTGAAGCAGTCCCCAGTCCCCTCCCATAGCCTTCCAGTGTGCCCCCACCCTGTCGAGTGTGTTGTTAAATGGAACAGAAGGGGAGGAGGGCTGGTGAGGCAGAACCTCTCTTGGCCAGTTGCTGTGGGTTCCTCCATGTCCCCAGCCTCAGGCACAGCTTTTGGGTCCTGCAGGGGGTCCGTGCTGTGGGTAAGGTGTAGGCCTGGTGCAAGATGGTGCAGACCTCATGCCATGCTGGGGGGGGCTGTGGGGTGATCTGAGAGATTCCCTGTGCCACTCAACTGCTCCCTGGGCCATGCTGCAGGTGCTGGAAGAGAAGCCATCGGGACTCCTGATCGCTTCCCTGCAGGCCAAGGACCCTGACGAGGGGGAGAATGGGACCATCATCTACTCACTGATAGGTACGAGCTCCAGAACCGGCACACCCGTGCTGCTCTGCCTTGCAGCCGGGTGCCCACTGCCCGGGATCCCCACTCACACTCCCCCTCTTTCGCACCCTCCCCTGCCCTCCCTCCGCCATGCTGCTCCCAGCCATGTCTCCCTCTCCCTGCAGGAGCCTGGGCAGAGCGTTTCACTCTGCACGTGGCCACCGGGGAGCTGCGGACAGCCGCGGTTCTGCGCCGCGCCGACCGTGCCGAGTACATCTTCACCGCGATGGCCAGTGACCGGGGCGCCGCGCCTCGCAGCACGTCAGCCGTCGTCCGTGTCCAGGTACCCACCTCCTCCTGGCCCTGCATGCCAGCTCCTCTTGTCTCTGTGCCATCTACCCCTCGCTTGCCTCTTGGAAGACACCATCCAGCTACTTGGCAGCCTTTCTCCCCACCTCCTCATCCTCTACCACCTTCATCCCTCGGCACGCTCTGCTCCTGCTCAGGTGTTGATCCAGCCCTAAAATCCACGTGGAGAACATGGGATGGGAAGGGATGCCTCTGCACCTGTTCTCATTTCCAAAGAACTGCCAGTTACAGTTCTGCCTTTTCCAGGCCTTAGACAGCCAACCCTGTCCTAGATACCCTGGTGCAGGAAAGACATCAGATGTTCCCTGCACAGAGACTTCCACTCTTCCCAGCCTCTACTGAAACCAATGTTCTGACCTGCAGGGTGTTCATCATGTCTGTGTCACTTTGGTACTCCCTGCTGGTACTGCCCAGACAGCTACATCCTTTCTTTGCTGTTAGTAATGAGCTTCCTTTTACAGCAGAGGCTCTGGTTCTCCCCATGAAGGCACTGCCACCAAACAGTGTTTCACATCTTCTCATCCATGTCCTTGCAGTTGCTAAGGCCATTTGATTGTCCTTGCTCTGCCATCTCCACCAGCCCTGCCCATTGCTCCCTTGAGCCAGCTGGTCTCTCAGTCCTTTCTGTCACACAGCCGCCCCTACTCTGTGCCTTTCCCCTGCTAGTGTGGGAGCTCCAGAGCTGAGTTCTAGCCCAGTGGGTATGATGTACCATGTTCCCCTGAGGAGTGGAGCCTGGTGTTAGCCTGCCACATCTGCCTTCAGCCACCAATAACATGTTTTATACCATTTCCCTTTTACACTGTCTGTGACTGTTCTTGTCATCAGAGCAGTTCTGCAACCTCCAGAGCACTGAGGCCAGGCTGGCCATCCCCATCATGCTGGTTTGCATACCTGTAATAGATATTTTTGCTTGACAGTCACTGGGTTTGATCCCCTCTGGGCTGACAGGTTTCTTGTTACTCTCATTTTCCTCAGCTCCTTGACAATAATGTCCTTCTTCAGCAGGTTTTCCCTTCAGATCATAATGTGGTGGCCTTTACAGCATCACTGCTCCCATCTGTGAGTGCACCTCATCTGAGGTGTAGTCTGAGGACCGGAGGGGACCCTCCTATGTTCCAGCCTGTGCCCTGGCACCCAGTACCTCTGTGCACGCCTCTCACTCCTTCCTCTCTTCCCAGGTGTTGCCATCTTCCCGTGTGCTGCCATGGCCTGATGCCACCGTGCTGACCCTGCATCCTCTGGAGGGGGTCAAGCCGGGGTCTGTGATTGGTTCAGTGGCTCCCCTGGACGCTCCTGCGCGAGGACAACTGATCTACACGGTGGTAGGAGGTGGTGGGGATGGCACCTTTGTGGTTGATAGTATGACAGGGGAGATCTACGCTGCCCGTGAGCTGGACTATGAAGCTGGGGCACGGCACGTGCTCCAGGTGAGCGCTGAGGACACGCAGCACGGCTATCCCTCCAGCAGGTTGGTGCTGGTCCAGATCCACGTGCAGGACTGCAATGACCAGGCACCCACCTTCCCCGAAGACCCCATTACCATTGTGGTGTCTGAGAATGCCCAGGTTGGCTCCTCCATCTTCACCTTCCAGGCACTGGATGGGGATGGAGTGGGCCCCAACAGTCAGGTGCGCTATGCTCTGCTGCACCTGGAGCCACCCGGAGCCCCCTTCCAGCTGGACGGCCGCTCGGGGCAGCTGACCCTGCGCCAGCGCCTCGACAGGGAGGCTGCTGCCTCCTTCCTGCTGGTGGTGGAGGCCACGGACCAGGCCCGCAACGTCAGCCAGCGCCGCTCGGCTGCCGTCACAGCCCGCGTGTTTGTGACCGACGAGAACGACAACGCGCCCGTCTTCCTCTCCCCGGCCACCGTCAGCGTCATGGAGGACCAGCCCACGGGCTTTGTGGCACTGCACGTCGTGGCCCAGGACAGTGATCTGGGAGAGAACGGACGAGTGAGCTACTCCTTGCGAGCAGGCAACGCTGATGGCCGCTTCCACCTCAACCCCAGCACTGGTGAGAGCCGGGAGAGTGCAGGGGTGGAGGCAGGGATACCGGGAACACGGGGGCTGAGGAGGGTGCAGGGGTACACGAGGATGTTGCGCAGTGCACGGGAGGCGATATGGGCTGGGGAGCCTGGAGAAGTGAGACCCGGGGTGCAGCGAGTCCCAAGCACAGCATCTGGTTGGCACAGTGCTGCTGTCTCCTGAGACCCATCTGTCCTGGCACAGCCCAATGCCTGCAGCCTCATATTAGTCCCGAGGCATAAGCCCCAGTGCTACTGGTGCCAGCTTGTCCCCGTCGTGTGTCTGTAGGTGCACTCTCCATCGTGCGGGCCCTGAACAGGGAGGAGGTGGCACAGCACAATCTGACGGTGGTGGCCATGGACCACGGCTTCCCACGCCTCTCTGCCACACAGCTGCTGTCTGTGCTGGTGCTGGACGTCAATGATGAGGCTCCTGCCTTTGAGAAACCCGAGTATGAAGCCCACATCATGGAGAACTTGCCGGCCGGCAGTCCAGTGCTGCAGGTGCTGGCCACGGACCGGGATCTGGGTGAGGATGCAGGCAAGGGTGAGCTGCCCAGTTCAGTCAGGGCCTGTCTAGAGATGCAGCCCCAGGTCTGGGCACACCCTGCTCCCTTCTGCCCGTCTGGAGAGCCTGGCTGACCAGAGGAAAGGATCAGCACCTGGCCTGGGGGTGGGAGATGGGCTGAATCCTGGGAGAGGGTGGGAATGGAACAACGACTGTGGTTCCCTGTGGTCCCCTGGGCTGTGGCCTTTGTTCTGTGAGTTCTTCTTGGCCCATCTGGCTTTCCGCCAGCTGGGTTAGGCTGGGCCCCCCTGCCACACCTCTGCCACCAGGGAGTGAGCCCACCCTCTAACCCAGCCTGTGAGCCCCGGATCAGAGCTGGGAGCAGGGAGGTGCAGGACTGGGACCCAAATGAGGTGCTAGGGCTGCTGCTAGGCTGCCTTCAGACCACCTTTGTCCCCACAGGTGCCAACGGGCAGGTGTCCTATGGGGGTCTCTCTGGGGGGCCATTCTCCATCCACCCACAGACGGGGCTCATTGTCACCACGCGTCCCCTGGACCGGGAGGAGCAGGAGCAGCATGTGCTGACAGGTAGGAAGGGGAGGCAGCACACAGTGGGTCGGTGGGGATAGACAGGGACTTCTGCTGCTGGGGTGGGGAGTGTTGCAGAGAGGGCAGGAGGGTCTGTGGGGTGGTTTGGGGCTGCAGGAATGCTGCTGCTCTCGTGCCTGGCTGCCCCTGTGAGTGCCTGGGTGTTGGCACACAGCTGCTGTGGCTGTGGCTCCCAATCAAGGCAGCCTCTGGTGCTCTCACTGTGCCCTGCAGTCTATGCACGGGATGCCGGCCTGCCGCCCAGCCTCACCAAGGCCACGGTGTGGATCCTAGTGGGGGATGAGAATGACCATGCACCCCACCTGGAGAGCGAGTCCTGCTCCGTGGAGGTTCCTGAGAACCAGAGTCGTGTGGCACTCTACACCTTGCGGGCCACTGATCCTGATGCTGGGGAGAACGGGCGCTTGGAATACCGGGTGGCAGGTGAGATGCACTGGGAGCGTGGGTCTGGGCAAGGACTTCTCCCTGGGCTTCCTTGGATCTGGGGACATCAGCTGCACCAGTCCCATTCCACATCAGTTCTCTCCTGCTCTAAAGTGCACAGCATTGCTGCCATTTCTCAGCTCTCTGCCCCCAGTAAAGAGCACCCTACGATCTGGGCAGGCTGCACTGCTCATTCCCCAGGCCTGTGTCTAGTTCCCCAGGCTTAGACCAGTTCCACACCTCTCCTGGCTGCTCTGACCTGTTAATTCACAGATTGCCAAATTAGATTTCTGCTGTATCCCATCACAGACTGTCTGGTGACTCCCCATGGCAGCAGCATTGCCCTGTGAGTGGTTAGAGTCAGTTCTTCATATGGAGCTGGCCCAAGGAGGTTTGCTCCCACTGGGGCTCACTCTACCCACCCTGCCAGAGTCCATGGTGGTGGGCTTCATGCTCTAGCCAGGACCTTTCTCATTCCAGTTACAGGCATGCTGTGTTGTTACTCCACCTCTTCTCTTTTAGGTGGAGACCCTGGGCAGGATTTCTGCCTAGACCCCGTCTCCGGTGTCCTCTCCACTGCACATGCCCTCGACCGAGAGCGAATTGCTTCCTACAGCCTCACTGTAGTGGTGCAGGACCACGGCTCCCCCCCACGCAGTGCCACCATGTCGGTGACTGTGCGGGTGTTGGACCT
This sequence comes from Brachypodius melanocephalos, assembly GCA_013398615.1. NCBI lineage: Eukaryota > Metazoa > Chordata > Aves > Passeriformes > Pycnonotidae > Brachypodius > Brachypodius melanocephalos. The sequence continues at coordinate 48,468 of VZSR01003795.1, read as the reverse complement.
CAATGACAACGTGCCCAGTTTTGCTCAAGCCAGCTACGTGGTGGAGGTGCCGGAGGACTTGCCAGTTGGTGCCCTGGTGCTGCAGCTGGTGGCTGAAGACCCAGATGAGGGCACCAATGGGCAGGTCTCCTACTACCTGGGCAACGAGTCTCTGGGCATGTTCCAGGTGGAGCCGCAGAGCGGGCGCATCCGGAGCGCGCAGGCGCTGGACCGGGAGCGCCAGCCCAGCTACAGCTTCCTGGCCAGGGCGGTGGACTCGGCTCCATGGGAGCCCAAGAGCGCGGCTGCGCGTGTCACTGTCGTGGTGCAAGACGTCAACGACCACATTCCAGCCTTCCTGCACAGCCCCCTCACCGTCAACCTGTCCCGCCACACGCCGCTCAAACAGGTGGTGGCCACCATGAGGGCCGAGGACAGGGACGCAGGTGCCAACGCCTCCATCCTGTACCGCTTTGCCACCCCCAGCTCCGCCTTCGCCATCAACTCCTACACAGGGGACATCCAGCTGCTGCAGCCCCTTGGCTCACTCAGCCAGCGCCAGCGGACGCTCTTCGTGCTGGCCATGGACCTGGGGCAGCCGGCGCTCTCCTCCACAGGGGTGGTGGTGATCCACGTGCAAGAGGAGCCCTACCGGGGGCTGCGCTTCCCCCGCAGCACCAGCGATGTGGCCCTGGATGAAAATGCCGCCCCAGGTACCCGCCGGCAGTGACCAGAAAGCGCTGTGATGGAAGGGGATAGGGCGCCAGGGGAGGTGGGAGCAGCGCTGTGGGGAGCTCAGGCCACAGAGCACTGTGGAGTCTGGGGAAGTCCTGTTATGCTTTGGACAGACCCAAGGAACTGCAGGGTCTGAGTGGTGCCCAGGCCGGTGTCCCTGTAGGCTGGCCTCAGTGTGTTCAGATCACTGCAGGCAGCCACAAGTGTCCAAGTGTTCCTGGAAGGTCTCCAGGGTCACAGTGAGACCACTGAGGAGCCATGGATAGGCACCATGACACCAGGCTCCCAGCTCAACATTAACCTTAGATCTTCAGTCCCCTGCCAGCAGTGTCCTCAGGCAGAGCAGTACTCCTGTGGTACAGCACATGCTGCCCTGACCCTTTGCCACGTGCTCCAAGGCTCCACTGTCCTTTCATACCCTTTTCCCTCTCACAGGCACTGAGGTGGCAAGTGTCCAGGCCATGCACACGGCTGGCTCCTCAGGACACATCACCTACAGCATCATCAGTGGCAATGAGAGGAATGCCTTCCTGATCCAGCCCAGCTCAGGTACAGCTCCAGGAACACTTGGGGAGCTCTGCTCATGCCTGCTAAGGTGCTTGGGGGCCCCAGGGCACAGGACCATGGTCCACACTCTGTACTCTGTTAGTTGAGAGGTGTTAGTACTGGAATGTGGACGCTGCCCTGTCACTGACCAGCAGCTGTTAGCACTGCTCCCAGTGCAGTTGTGGTCCCCCATTATTAGACCTTTTCCCAAAACCTCAGAGAGCAGGGTTCGATGGGTTTCTGGGAAGACATTCTTCCCTGTGACAGTGGTGAGGTTCTGGCAAAGGTTGCCCAGAGCAGCTGTGGCTGTCCCATCCCTGAAAGTGTCCAAGGCCAGGTTGG
>VZSR01003795.1:13180-30911 GCA_013398615.1 Brachypodius melanocephalos | reverse complement strand
GCTCTGCAAGGCCAGTGGGATTTGGTGCTGGGCATCTGAGGATGTCTGAGGGCACAGAGCAACAGAATATGGGGAGCTGGGAATGCCTTAATGCTGCCCAGGAGCTCCTCTGGGAACGGGACACACCCACCCTTGCACCTTGGGGCTGTCCCTGCTGTGACCACCTGCCCCGTGTCCCCCAGGACAAGAAGTACACGCTGACCATGGAGGACCTGACCCCAGCGCTGGCCGAGTACGGCATCAATGTGAAGAAGCCACATTACTTCACATAGAGCATGGGGGAGCTTGGGCAGTTTGTAGGGGCCTTGTTGGTGCCATTAAACACCTAGTAGGGTTTTGTGGGAAGGCAGCCTTGCTCCTGTGCCTGTGTCCACAAATGCTGGCCCTGGTCCTCCACGTGCTCACCCCCCTCTTCCGGGTGCAGGGGGCTCGGTGCTTCCGACTGCTGGAGTGGAGTTAGGGGGACAGGAACTATCCAGCACTCTTCTTCCTTCTCCTTCCCTAAACTGCCTCTTGTCTCCCACAGGGAATACCCTGGGGGCTGCACAGGCAGCACTACAGATGGGAACCCTGAGCCCACCTCTCCTGCCCCAGGCACCTCCTGAGGGGACACTGTGCCCATCTACCTTTGCTGGGCATCAGAGGGTTGTTATGGGTGGTGATTTGTGACCAGGGCTCTGTGGGCTGCAAAGCAGCCCCATATCAATCCAACCCCACCCTCAGTCCTAGACATCCCCTGTGAGTCCCAGACCCCCCAGTCACTCCAGCCCCCCACCCCCAACAACCTCCCCCCTTTCCCCTGCCCTGTACCCCAGCAGCTGGTTCCATACCAAATGTTTATTTGGTTGCCAGTGGCCATTCTGGGGCCAGAGGGAAGTGGCCAGTGAAGCGCGAAGCAGGGGCAGTGCTGGGCACCATAGGTGGCCTCTCCTGGCCTGCCCCTTCCCCCCCAGCCTTGGGGGGCTGAGTCCTGGGTTGGGCTTTGCCCAGCAGGGGGGACAGGGGGCCCCACAGCCCCATCCCCCAGCAGCAGGGCCAGGCCACGTGCAGTGCCCTGGGTAGGGGGGCTGCACTGAAATGGGGGCTGCCCAGAGGCTGGGTTAAGGCTACCCTGGTGAGGGGCTACCCTGGGTGGGGGTCCAGAGCTTGCAGAGCTCCAGTGCAGGCAGTACCATCTGTACCGTGTGTCCGTGGCTGGCTCAGGGTGAGGGGTGTCCTCTGCTCCCCCTGGCTCTAGGGCTAAAGGCACTTGGGGGTGGTGGGGGGCGCAAGGCAGCACTGGAGAGGGGAGGCACCTCTCCTCTACTTCTCCTGCATCTTTTCCAGGATGGGCACGATCATGTCGAACTTGGGGCGCTTGGCTGGGTCCTCGTTCATGCAGATCTTCATCAGTTTGCAGATGTGTGGGGAGATGCCGGGGGGAATGGTTGGACGTAGCCCCTCCAGTGCTACCTACAAGCAAGAAGAGGAGCCAGAGTCAGGACTGGGACCCTGCCCCCCAGGCAGGGACACCTTCCACCTGCCCAGGTGGCTCCACACCCCCTCCAACCAGGCCTTAAACACTTCCAGGGATGGAGCAGCCAAAGTTCTCTAAGCAACCTGTGCCAGGGCCTCACCACCCTCAGTGGCCAGAACTTTTCCCCCAACTGTGACCCAAATCAGTTCCTTTGCCCCTCCACCCCCTCACCTTCATACCAATCTCCATGTTGGACAGGTCAGCGAAGGGCACCTCACGTGTCACCAGCTCCCACAGCAGCACCGCGAAGCTCCACATGTCAGCTGAGCGCCGGTTGATCTCCTCTGGTTTCTTCTGCAGGGCTGGGGGATGGCTGGGGCATGAGTGGGGCTGGGGCTCAGGGGGCCAGTCTGTGAGGGCTGGGAACTGGGCACTCACCTTCTGGAGCCACCCAGGCTGGGGCATACATCCGCCCTGGGCACTGGAAGGAGAACTTGACGTCGGCCATGCTGATTCGTGCTGTCATGTCCTCATCGATCTGGGGAGAGCAGGCAGTCAGCAGAAGCCCCTGTGCCCTGAGAGCCCCCCTGCCTTGGGAGAGGGGCTGTGCTCACCATGACGCTGCGGCTGTTGAGGTGGTGGCGTGGGATGAGGGGCTCCAGCGTGTGCAGGAAGGCCATGCCCCGTGCGATGTCAAACGCAAACTTCACCGCCTGCATCTGGTCCACCACAAAATCTGGGAAGGGGGTGACAGGGGGTCAACCTACCCTAAGCCCACCCAGGGCTGTGGCTGGAGAGGCCCCTGCTGCCCCCAACCACACCATCCCCCAGCACTCACTGGTCCCCTCGTGCAGGACGTTGTACAGGGAGCCATAGGGCATCCAGTGGCTGATGACAATGGGGTGTGGAGCTGGGGGGGCCTGGCAGGCTCCCAGCACTGGCAGCACATTGGGGTGGGAAAAGATCCTGCAAGAGAAGTGACAGCCCTAAGAACAGGGAGGGGCTGCCTGCGCCCCCTCATCTGCCCTCTGCCATCCCCCAGGGCCTCTCTGCCCTTGGCCACCACCCTGGAGCATTCCTGGCCCCACAGAGCTGGGAGGCTCCTGCCTGCCCCATACTCTGGAAGCTGCTGTTGCCCTGAGAAGGTGCTGGGGTGGCCCTGGTCAAATGTTGGTGGGGATCCCAGGCACATGCCGAGGTGGCTCCAGGCAGGTGCAGCACTCACCGCAGTTTTGGGTACTCCTCGTTGAAGTCCCGGCTCTTTCGCGTCGTCCAGTCCCGGATTTTCAGCATTTTGATTACAATGTCATTGCCTTGCCAGCGCCCCTTCCACAGCTGGAGGAGGAACAGGGACACAGGCACCGTGAAAGGGGTGCAGAGTCCCCAGCATCCCCGGGCTCCCGTGTGGGGCTCTGAAGCCCGTGGGACCAAGGGTCCACAATGAGAAGGGAGCCCCTTGAGCTGGGAAGGAGCTCCCTCCCTGCACCTGGCCATAGGACTCCAGAACACTGTGCCCAGCAGGGCCAGGACACAGCAGTCTGCACAGGCACAGCGCCCACCCGGGGGCGAGAGGGACCCACCTCTCCTGACTGATTCTCGTTCAGTTTGTGGCTCAGGCTCAGCTGTTTGAAGTCAATCCCGGCGAGTTTGTTCAGGGTCCCATTCCCTACAGTAGAATGGGGATGAATGCCCATGGCTGCTGGATCCAGGAGGTCAGCAGGGCACAGGGGACCCACGGCACTCCCCCACGGGACCCCCAGTCCTTACTGGGCCGGGTGCGGGTCGTGCCCTTCCAGAACGTGTCCTTGTAGGGGATCTTGGTGAGGCTCTGGCCCAGCTTCTCAGCACGCTCTGCAGAGGGAGGAGGAGGAGGGTGGCACCTAGAGCCTGCTGTAGCTGGCCAGAGGCTGTGTCAGTTATGGGGTCCTGAGGGACCCTCATACCTTTCAGGATCTCTCGCAGCGGTGTCTTGGCCTTGTCTATGGGGGTCTCACCATATTTATTAGCAATGCTGACCAGGGCCCCACTGCCCACCAGGTCCTGTGGGAGCAGAGAGCAAGTACTGTGGTTTGTGATCTCCCCTCAGTCCCCCTCCCACGCCACCCTCCCTCCTGCCTGTGCTCCCACTCACCTCAGCAACCTGCTCATGTCCCCAGAAGCAGGCATAGTGCAGCGGTGTGTTCCCGTGCTCATTCACTGCATTGATGTCTGCTTTGAACTGCATCAGCTGGGGACAGGAGACAGTCCCCGTGAGCTGAGGACTGTCCCTGTAAGCCCAGGCAAGATCCCCTGAGCCCAGGACAGCCCCCATCCTCCTTGTGCCTTGTCCTGGGGCATGCAGGGGCAACACATTCAGAACTGTAGGGAGAGCGCTGAACTGGTGTGAGGCTCAGGGGGAGTTTGTGAGAAGCAGGGAGCTCAGAGGTGCTGGGGGATGCCAGGTATTCCTGACAGGTGATGAGGGGAGCAAGTCTCATGAGGGTAGTGTGGAGGGCCACACACAGGGTGGGGAAGGGCAGGTGCTGGCACAGGGGACAGGTACCTTCTGCACGATGTCACGGTGGCCATGGCTGGCAGCCAGGTGCAGTGGGGTGTCATCACCCCGGTTCATGACATTGATGCGAGCCCCACGCATGATGAGCATGTCCACCACATTTGAACGGCCCTCGCGACAGGCCCAGTGCAGGGGGCTGAACCCATGGTCGTCCCTGCAGGAGCAGAGAGGCTCTGCTCAGCTGTAGCCCCCTGGCCCAGGCATCACTGGCATCATTCTTGAAACACCAGCCACAGGGTGAAGCGACCGGGCTCAACATCCATCCCACTCCCACCCGCCCCCACCAGGGCCCCACCAGCCCGGGCCAAATCCTGTCTCCTCCAAGGCTGAATCACAGCCGGATCCTGTCCCCATCCCCCCACTCCGTGACCAAGTAAGGGAGGAGGTGGCAGCCAGGCCTTAAATGGAGATCAGGAACTGGCAGAGGGGCTGCTGCAGCCTTGGGTCCCCTCCAGCCCAGGCTCTCCCTAGTCCTGGCCCCCCTCCAGCCCCCTGGCACAGCAGACCCCATTTGCCCCCATCATGGCCCTGTAGGCAGGGGCTGCTCAGCACAGAACAGTCCTTTGGGCACCTTCTGTGGATCTGGGAGAGCTCCGTGTGCCTGGGTCCCCCAGGAGGGGCAGGGAAGCATGACCGGGAGAGGCCATTTGCCTGGAGCATGTCCGGAATGCCACGGCCATGACCTGGCTGGGGTCATGGCACAGGGTCATGCTGTGCCAGCTGCACACACTGCAGGCAGATGCTCCAAACCCCATGCCCGGCCCAAACGTGTCTCCTGAATGGCTGTGAGCACATGTTGGACCCCACGGTCCTGCAAGACCCCTGGAATGAGCTATGGGGAGCAGACACCCGGGGACACAGAGCGGCTCCCACAACTCCCAGCCCCAGTGGTCCCAGCCGCTTGCCCACACATCTGCCATGGCGCTCCCCAGAGAGGGGATGGGGACACGAGGGTAAGGTCGGTGGACACGGCCGCCACCACGGGGACAAGGGAGGTACCCCAGCCCAGCTGAGCCCTGGCTGTGGCCGCGAGGAAGTGGCCAGAGGATGTTCGGCCTCGTGCCTCTGCGATGCGGTAACTTCCTCCAGCGGGGAGGAGCTGTGTCCTGCCGTCTGCCCCCTGCCTGTCCATGGAGACCAGCGGAAACCAGCCTCCAGCTCAGCCCCGCGCCCTGCACAGCCCCCCCAGCCCAGCCCAGCCCCACTCTCACCCCTGGTTGAGGTCGTTCTCGGTGTTGTCCAGCCACAGCCGCACGGCCACTGCATTGCCCTCCCGGCATTGTGTGAAGATGTCGTCCATGGCGGCTGGAGGAGGGGACATGGGTAAGGACATGGGGACCCCTGACTCCCCCTCAGCTGGGAGCTCCCTGGAACAGCAACTACAGGAGCCTCCTGGCCCCCTCCTTGTCCCCTCCCGCCCCATCCATGCAGCTCTCCCGGAAGCCACAGGCAGGCTGAGGTCTGGGCTGGAGCCAGACCAGCAGCCCAAGGGGAAGATCCCGGGTGACTCCAGTGGGGCTATGGTCACCCCCAGGAAGCCAGGCTGACACTCCCAGGCTTATCACCAGGCACAGCTGGCTCCAGTGCCCACAGCTCTGGTGTGGAGTGAGGCTGGGGGAGCTCAGCACCCTCAAGATGGGATCCCAGAGATGTGCTGTGGGAATGGGGCCAGGGTAGCTCAGCATCCCTAGCATGGGATCCTGCAGCCCCATAACCCCCCTGATCCACTTGGCTGGGCCTGGTATGGCACCATGCTCAGAAACCGGGACCCCAAATCCTCATGCATTCCCCTTGGATCCATGGACACCCCAGCTCAGAGCCAGGCACAGAGCTCCCTTCCTGCTCCCCATGTCCCCCTGAGCCCCCAGCTGTGAGCGTGGGACCTGCTGCCTGGAGGTCTGGGATGTTGAGCAGGGACATGGAGTGACTCTCACAGTGTGAGGACAGTCAGACTGAATATGACATGCACCCACTGGGGCTCAACCCTGCTGCTGGAGGATTCCCCCAGACCTGATGCCCACCCAGACACGGCAGGACCCCCACCAGCTGCCAGTGCCTGCAGCTGCCCCCCAGCACCCTGCCTGCACCCCTTGCCCGGCAGCTCTGGAGGGGTTGGACACAGAACCCTGTATACTTGCCAGGGTCTCATAGGCCCCAGAATGGCCACAGCACATCCATGGCAGTATTAGCCTTGTCCCAGCACCAGAACACCCACACTCCCAGATGAGATTTATTCCCCGCCCATCCGGGGGCACCTCATGAAAAGGGGTCCCTAGGACCTGCCACATCAGTCCCGGCCCTGTGGGACCTCACACCGCAGTGATGACGCCCCATCCTGGCCTCACCCTGTCCCCTGGTCGGCCCGGGACTGTGCCCTCCTGTCACCCATCGACCCCTACCCAGTCCCGCGGGACTGCCAGGACCTACCAGCCCCAGCCCCGCCAGGATGGCCAAGTGACCCCCTCGGCCCTGCTCAGCACCCGGGGCAGGGGACGGGACGTGGAGACCATGTCTCCCCGTGTTACCCCGAAGCAGCTGCTAGGGCCGCGCTCTGCCCTGGGGCCCCATCAGTCCCTCCCCTACAGCCCCAATCCCTCCCCTGTACCCCCAGCCCATCCCTGTACTCCTAAGCCCTTCCCTGCGCCCCCCACCCAGCTCCGGCTCCGGCAGATCTGCCTCCGGCTCCGGCCCCGCCCCCGCTTCGGGTCGCCCGAAGCCTCATTTGCGGCCTCCCCAACCTGTCCCCGCTCGGTGCCGGTGCCGTCCCGCCGTTACCGGGTGCGTGTCCCGGCGGCTCCGCAGGGCGGCGGCTGCGGCGGGCGCGGGACGGCGCGGGGGCTCCGCCCCGAGACGGCGCCCTCTGCCGGCCGGAACCCGCACCGGCCACGGCTCCGCCACACGGCACCGGGCGGGGTCAGAGGGCGGGGGAGAGGGCGGGGTCAGAGCGGGGCGGGGTCAGAGCGGGGCGGGGCCATGGCCGGGGAGCGCGGTCGCGCGCGGCGGAGGCGGGGCTATGGGGCGTGCCAGATTGACGTAGGGCGCGGTAATTGAACCGGGGGCGCGGTAATCGGGCCGGGGGCGGAGCGGGCGTCCGAGGTCCCGCCCGTGCACCCGAGGCCCCCGCCCGGTCCGCCGGCCCGCGAGGAGGGGCTGTTCCCGCCGCGCTTCCCGGGCGGGAGCACGTGCGTCCCGGTACCGACTGCGCGTGCCTCCTCCATGTTCGCGGAGCAAGGCTGGAACGATGCAGCGGAGTCGCTGCTCTGCGGCGCCCCGGAGGGCCCGAGCCGACCGGTTAGCGGGTGATGCGGGGGTGTCGGGCCGGGCCAGTCCCGTGCCCGCGAAAGTTACCGACCAGCGTTCTCCATAGGGCTCCACGATGGGAAAGAGGCGGCTGCCTGGGACCGGTCGGGCCGGCGAGGCGGTGCGGAAGCGGCCCCGGAAGCGGAAGAAGGCCGGCGGGTCGCGGGCCGCGGCGGGGGAGGTCCCGGCCGGTCCCGACGAGCCCCGGGAGGTTGGGCAGCGGTCGGACACAGGTACCGGCACGGCTCCAGGTCCCGTGGGGCAGGAGGGAGCCGCCTCCGCGCCCTGACGCCCCTCTCGTTGTCCGCAGACGGCCCGGCTGAGCCGGCGGAGGAGTCCGGGAAGCCGGTGGGGCTGAGCCGTAGGCAGCGGCGGAACCGGCAGAAGCGGCAGCAAGAGCCGCCGGCGGGATCGGGCGGGGAGCGGGGCTCTGGGCCGGGTCCCCCGGACCCGCCGGGCCCCGCGGAGGCTGCTCCGGAGCCCCGCTCGGGCCGCTCGGCCGCGCTCCGCGCGCGAATGGAGGAGCGGCTGCTCGGCGCCCGGTTCCGCTACTTGAACCAGCAGCTCTACACCGGCAGCAGCCGGGACGCGGCGCAGCTCTTTCGCGCCGACCCTGCCGCTTTCCACCTGTACCACCAGGGCTTCGAGCGGCAGGTGCGGCGCTGGCCCGAGCGCCCCGTGCAGCGCATCGTGCGCTACCTGCGCCGCCGGTGAGCGGGAGGGTGAGGCCTGAGGGGGAATATGGACCGGAGGGGCACGGGGCCACAGGATGGCCGGGGGGGCTGTGAGCGGCAGGGCCAAGGGGATGACCGGGGCACCGGTGAGCGATGAGGCCGGAGGATGACTGGGGGAAGCGTGAGCGAAGTGAGAGGGGCAGGGCGCCGGGCCGGGCCGGGCCACTCTGACCCCGCTATCCCTGCCCCAGGCCAGCGTCGCTTGTCGTGGCGGATTTCGGGTGCGGGGACTGCACGCTCGCCGCCAGCGTCAGGAATCAGGTGCACTGCTTCGACCTGGTGCCGCTGAGTCCGCGGGTCACCGTCTGTGACATGGCCAAGGTACGGGGGACACCCCCGGGGCAGGGAGTGGGTGCTGCTGGGCAGGCTGCAGCTGAGGACACCGTGACCCCAAGGGTCCCGTGCGGGAGGGGCAGCACCGGTGTGTCTGTTTGAAAGCTGGGTGGGTGCCTGGGGCACAGCTGAACCCATAAGCCTGGTGAATCCGGGAGCGTTTCCCAGCCCTGTCAGCATCGCCATCCTCCTGCTCCTTGGGGTATGCGGAGCGGCTTCCGGGACAAGTCATCATCCTCTTCCTCTGGGGGTGTCCCGGGGTGGGCAGGTGCCGCTGGCAGCTGAGTCGGTGGATGTAGCTGTGTTCTGCCTGGCGCTGATGGGCACCAACTTGCAGGAGATCCTCGGAGAGGCCAACCGTGTGCTCAAGCTCGGGTAGGCAGAGATTGTGGGGCAAGGGGGGGCTGGGGGAGGAGCAGGGATGCTGAGCAGTGTCCCAGGGGTGCCTGGGTGCCCTGCTCAGAGCTCAATTGACCACAGGGGAACCCTGATGGTGGCCGAGGTGGCCAGCCGCTTTGAGGACACCCGTGCCTTCCTCAAGGCCATGACGCAGCTGGGCTTCAGGACTGTCTCCAAGGTGTGTCCCCAGGTGTGCCCTCAGGTGTGCCGTGGGCTGGGCACAGAGTGCACCAGGAACCAGGGAAGGAGCCCAAGGAGGGGGCGTATTAATGCCCAGCCTGGAGCAGATCAGGGGTTGGTGAAAGTAGGTAGAGTTGGGGAGGGATTGGTGCATGGGAGACTGCAAATGGGAGAACGGGGCACCAGTATGCACAGGGGTGGAGTCCTGGGAGAAGGTTTTGGAAATCCTGGGGACTATGTGGGTGCGCTGTGGCAGTTTGGGATGTGGGTAGGACGGGGTGCTGGGGCTTAGAAGAGGATGAGGGGAGCCTGGAGCACACTAAGCTTGTAGTGCGGGGCCTGGAGGTGGGCGTGTATCCCAGGAGGGGCTTGGGGGTCCCAGGTCCTGAAGGAATTGTGGTGTGGGGTTGATGATGGGTATTGAGCATTTAGAGAGTACACTGGGGATGGGGGTACTCAGGGCCCACAAGGGCTTTTGAGCCAGGGTCTCGGGGCAAGAGGGCCTTGGGCACAATGGGGATTGGAAGGAGGCAGGGGAACCCGAGGTTCTCTGAGGCAGTGCTGAGTGGTGCTGGAGCGGGCTGGGGGTTCCCGGGCTGTGGTGATGGTGGGGGCTCCGGGGTGCCGGTCACAGAGTCGCGTGTCCCCGCGCCTCCAGGATCTCTCCAGCTCCTACTTCTACCTGTTGGAGTTCGCCAAGACGGGCCCGGCCCGGCCCGGCCCCGCTCCCGGGCTGCGCCTGCGGCCATGTCTGTACAAGCGGCGGTGACGGGAGCGGCGGAGCCGACCCGCGCCGTGGGGGCGGGGCCACGGGGCTTGGCCCCGCCCCCGAGCGCAATCACCAATAAAGCCGCTGCTTCATCACAGCTACGCGTGCGCCTCTGGGGGGTGGGGCCGCGCCTGCGCGGTGCTGTCGGGCCTGCGCCGCGGCAGCGCCCGGTACCGGGATGTCGGGGCCGGGCGGGCCGGGCCCCGCCGGGGCCAAGCTCGACATCAACCGCGCCGGCGTGGCCGAGCTGGAGGGTGCCCTCAGCGGCATCGGCCGCCGCCGTGCCCGCGGTATCGTCCGCAAGAGAGAGGTGCGAGGGGGGAGGGGAGCGGCGGGGACGACACCCTGCGCTGAGACCCGGGCCCGGGACCCCGAGGCAGGGGTGGCCGTGGCGGTGTCGGTCCCGGGGAGGGGGCTGAAGGGCGAGTGCGGGGGCGACAGTGTTGTTTCCGTCCCGATAGCCGGGACAGGTGGCGCCGGGCCGGGATCCCCGAGTCCCGCGCCGGTGAGGCCGATGAGTGCGGCCGCCCCCGGTGCTGCCGTCCCTGCTGCCGGGTCCGGGCAGGCGGAACCGGGGGAACGCAGGTTCCGGCGGGACGGGCACCGCGTCCCGACCGCCTCCGACCGCCGTCTCCGGCGATGGTGTGGCAAGACCCTGCGGCGACCGGTGACATGGCCGGGGGCAGTGGGAGCGGCACCGCGGGCCCCGGCGGTGGGGTCTGCGGCAGCTGTGCCCTAATGGTCGGCGCCGGGGCCGGCCGAAGCAGGGCTGGGAGTGCTTGGCATGTTTGGGGCTGGAAAAGGAGGTAGAGGGGTGGATGTCCAAATGCTGTGGGCACGTATGCTGGGAACACCGGGAGGCGGAAGGGCAGAAACCGGTAATACAAAGGGAGGGTTATCTGGAGCAGGGCCTGTCCCGGGGCGGTGCTGCTATTGCAACTCTTTGCGGGGAGCAGCGCCGTAAAACGAACCCTGCCGGGTCAGAAGGGCCAGTCGTGCCCTTCCCGGGTCTGTGGGCTGTGCTGGTTGTCCGCCGAGTCCTGCCCCGGGACGGCGCTGCCCCGCCGGGTTCCTCCGATGGCAGGCGCTCCGGGAGTCCGTGCAGGGTGATGGGAGGCGCCGATCCCAGGTCGGGGCCAGGCAGTGCTGGGCCCGAGGTCCGGCGGGACGCTGGACGCCTCGCATGTGTGTCTGCATGTGTTCGGTTGTTCCCCTGCCCTGGAGCTGCAGCCCCAGTGCTCCTACCCCAGCTGGCAGTTTTGGATTGCTGCCCCCCTTTCACAGCGCTGTGACTCTTCCCTGTGGGGCCACTCGGGCAGGGGGCTCTGTGGGAGCAGGAGGGATTCTGTTCTGGACAGGGCTGACTTCCCTCTGCGTAGGAGCTGAAGGGGTTCACTTGCTTGGATGACCTGCTGCATGTCAAGGGCATTACCACACGCATCCTGGAGCTCAACAGCCAGCGCATGATGTGCCGGCGGTGCCCAGGCCCCGAGGGGCCCCCACGGGCCAGCCCCACTCCTTTGGGGAACAGTGAGGACCACAGGGCACCTGCAGCACAGGTAGGTGCAGAAGGGCCCCTGCTGCCAGGTGCAAGGGCAAGGGAGAAGGTCTGGCTCTGGGAGGGCTCAGGAGAAGCTTGTGGCGAGCAGAGAGAGCTGAACCAGATTCTGGAGGACCTCGTGGTTGTGGATCTGGGGGTTCTCCACCCTGCAAGCCCCCACAGTGCTGTTCAGTGGAGCCTATGTGCTCCAGGGCCATGGCTCTCACTGACAGCTATCCAGCAGCACTCCCAGCCTCTGCCCTGCTCCTGGTGTCCAGCAGCCCAAGGCTGGTGCAGAATCAGCTCTGCTCCCTGCCTCTTCCCTGCTCAGGTGGTGGCTGAAGAGGAGGAAGAGGAGGAGGAGGAAGAGGAAGCACCAGAGCCCTGGGAGCCAGAGCGCCCCTGGAAGGGTACCCCCAGGTCCAGAGCAGACCCTGATGGTTCTGGGGGGCAGGGACCACAGGAGCCCCCCAGGTCCACCAGGGAGCAGGAGGAGGAGGAGGACGAAGAAGAGGAGGAGGAGGAGGAAGGGAGCTGCTGCAGTGAGGAGGGGGAAGACAGCAGCAATGTCTACCTGTACTACACCTTGGGAGAGCGCTGGATCGACTATCTGCAACGCACTGGGGATGGGGGGCTGCTGCGGCACCTGCGCCCCAAGGTGCGGGAGGGTGAACGGAGGCCTGGGGGTTCCGTGATGCTTGGCTGCTAGGGCTGGGGAAGGAGGTGCTGCCCCAGTCCCCCGTGCAGAGCCCTGCCCTGCATAGGGGTCCTTGGTCATAGGGTGGGGGAAGGAGATGCTGCCCTGGTCTACCCCAGTCGCCAGCCCTGCCTGGCCCTGGTGCAGCCCCCCTGTCCTGTGTGGGGATCCCTTGTTGCCATATGGACCCTGAAGGGAGAAAGCAGGAGCAGATGGGGGTCTGCCCCATAGCTCTGGGCACAGGGGTCGGTTCTGGGTGGGTGACATGTAGGGGTTTGCAAGGATCAGCTGTAGGCAGGGAGTCTGTAGGGGTCTGCCTGGGCACTCCATTCCATCTGCTGTGTCCCACAGATGAAGCGGAAGTCGGAGAATGGGCCGGATGGCCGGGCCTTGTCCCCTGGAAAGAAGCTGTGCAAGGGCTCTGACTATGGCAGGTGAGGGGTGTGGGAGGGCTGAGTGCAGCTGGTTAAGGGGGTTCTGTGTGCTGGGACAACACATAGCTCTTGCTGCCCTCCCCAGGAGGATGATGGAGCCACTTGGGTTGAGCAGGGGTTGGCCCAGGTGAGATCAAGCCCTGACCAGTTGCCTGTCTGCTGAGCAGGCTGGGCTGGATGTATGGGCAAGGGATCAGCAGGATGGGAGCAAAGAGAAGGGGTCAGTGGGGTGGAGCTCCCACTGGTGGGAACCAGTTCCAAGAGTCTCTGGCACAGTGTGGCCTGGAGCAGTGCTGGCATATGCCACCTGTGCCATGGCCTCACCCACGCCTGGTCTTTCTCCCAGGACACTGGGTCCCTGTACCCCTAGCCCCACAACCACTTTTGGGGACCTGCGCAATGCCAAGGTGGGGCAGGCCCGGCGCCGTCGCATCCCCTCGGTGGCTCCCCCACCTGAGCTACAGGACTGGCTCCGCACCTTCCAGGTATGGCTCACCTGGTGGCTCCAGGCAGCCTGCGTGTGATGAGAGGGGGAGTCAAGCCTATGGGATCCCCACTACGGGCAGGACTTGGGTCCACAGTGGATTTTGGGTACTTTTGCTTGTGTGAGGAAACACGAAGGAGGTTTCAGCCCTGGCCGGGGGTGGTGTCACCGCTCACACAGCACCTGTGACCCACCAAGCTCTCACGTGCCTCAGGCTCCTGGCCTGGGGGCAGAGGCCTGGCTGCCAGGGCTGTGGCTGGGCTGGCTGGGGACACAGAGTCACTGGGGGTCCCCCTGCAGCGCTGGAGCGGCCCTGAGAAGCTGCTGGCCCTGGATGAGCTCATTGACCGCTGCGAGCCAGCACAGATCAAGTACATGATGCAGGTCATCGAGCCTCAGTTCCAGCGGGACTTCATCTCCCTGCTGCCCAAGGAGGTGAGTGAAGCTGGGGGACTGGGGGCCTGGTCTGGCCTGGCCTGACACCCCTGGTGACCCCTCTGTGCCCTTTATCATCCCCACAGCTGGCCCTGTACGTCTTGTCTTTTCTGGAGCCACGGGACCTGCTCCGTGCTGCCCAGACGTGCCGTTACTGGAGGGTCCTGGCCGAGGACAATCTGCTCTGGAGGGAGAAGTGCCGTGAGGAAGGTGAGAGTCCTCTCGAGTGGGGGCTGGGGGGCCACCCCAGGCTTGACCCGGGTGAGGCACAGGTGTTGTGTTGTCCCCTGCAGGGATCGAGGAGCCCCTACACCTGCGGAAGCGACGCCTGCTCAGCCCGGGATTCATGTACAGCCCCTGGAAATTCGCCTTCCTGCGCCAGCACCGCATCGACATGAACTGGCGAAGTGGGGAGCTGCGGCCCCCCAAGGTAGGTCTGGGTGTCCCAGTGTGGACAGACTCCGGGGAGCTGTGGTCCCCAAGTGAGCCTGGGAGTGTCCCTGCCAAGGGTGGCCCCTGGAGAGCTGAGGGACTGGTGGGGGTCCCTCTTGGGACAGACTCCAGGTTGCTGGTAGGGATCTGGTGCAGGATCTGCTATGGGAAGCAGAGATCTTGCTCAGAGCAGTGGAGGCAGCAGAAATGAGGTCCCCTGGGCCTAGAGGATGGGCTCCCTTCCTTTGCCCCTCTCCAAGGCCCCACGCAGGGCTGCAGCCAGCCCCAGCACCCAGGGAAGGTGCAGCATCACAGGGCTCAACTGTGCTCTCTGCAGGGTTCCAGAATCCTTGTGATCTCCCCCTGGGGGTCCATCCTGCCCCTGGGCAGAGTCCCCACCATCCCTTCTCTTGCAGCTTCATGTCCTGGGCTGCTGAGCCCCCCACTCCCTGTTCTGTAACCTCTGCCGCTGTGCAGCAGCTGCCAAACACACCACACACTGCAGCTCTGCTGCCCTGCAGAAGCATCAGGGGGTGCAGGTCATTTGGAGACCCATCTGCTTTTCCTCCCCACAGCTCCCGCTGCCTTCCCATTGCTCATTCTGTTGGAGGTTCCTGCTAGCTGGCGGGGGGGGGTGGGGCACACTGCCCCCCACACACTCCTGTGCTCCCACAGGTACTGAAGGGCCACGATGACCACGTGATCACCTGCCTGCAGTTCTGCGGGAATCGCATAGTAAGCGGCTCTGATGACAACACGCTCAAAGTGTGGTCAGCAGTCACAGGGGAGGTGAGTGTGACACTGTTGCTGGCACTGCAGGGGTTTGGGGCAGGGACCATCTCCCTGTGCTGGGCACAGCTGAGGCCACACCCTGGCTCCTGGGGTCGATTTGGGCCCTTTATGCCAAGGACATGGAGTTGTGCTGCTGCTCTGTGCTGATTCAGGGCTGGGGCGGAGTGAGAGGCTCACCTGTCCCTTGTGGCGTGTTCCCCACAGTGTGTGCAGACGCTGGTGGGCCACACTGGGGGCGTTTGGTCCTCCCAGATGAGGGACAGCGTTGTCATCAGCGGCTCCACTGACCGCACGCTCAAGGTGTGGAACGCTGACAGCGGCGAGTGCGTGCACACACTGTACGGACACACCTCTACCGTGCGCTGCATGCACCTGCACGGCAACAGGTACGGGCTGCCGGGCGCTGTGAGAGAGAGGGGGTATCCATCGGCAGGGGCTGGGGCTTGTTACCCCCAGGCTGCCTTGGCAGCTGGGCCCCAGGTGTCTCCTCACCTGCAGGGTGGTGAGTGGCTCCCGGGATGCCACGCTGCGGCTCTGGGACATTGAGACGGGGCAGTGCCTGCACGTGCTGATGGGCCACGTGGCAGCCGTTCGCTGCGTCCAGTACGATGGCAACAAGGTCGTCAGCGGTGCCTACGACTACACAGTCAAGGTGTGGGACCCCGAGAGCGAGAGCTGCACCCACACACTGCAGGGGCACACCAACCGTGTCTACTCACTGCAGGTATGGCCCTGCACACATCTCCTCCTGCTCCTTCCCCCTCTCCAGCTCTCCTGCCCTCCCTGCTCCCTGCAGGTACAACCTGGAAGGTACAACCTGCCTTCCTCCTGCCTTGCCCTATTGCTCCCCTGCCTTCCAGTCAGAGGGCACAAGCTGGGCCAAAGGTCCCACATGTGCTGTAGGGACAAATGGGCTGTGCCTGTGTCATGCAAGGCCCTGTGTGCTTTGCAGGGACATGTGGGCCATGTCTGTGCCCTGAAGGGCCATGCAAGGACACACAGACCATGTTTGTGTCCTGTGGGGACAGTCTCTGCCCCCCTGACCCCCCCTTCCCACATGCACATGCTGTGGACATAAAGACTGCTCCATGACTCTTCCCTGGAGCATTTCTACAGCCCAAAAAGCCAAGAGATGTGTGAGTCCATGTGTCAGCTGCTGATCTGGGGTCTCTGGTGGTAGTGCTGGAACTGGGGGTGCTGTACCCCAGCTAGGGGATGCCAGAGCTGTGGGCCGCACCCCAAACCAGGGGATACACCTGTTCTTGATGCTGAGCTGGACCCCTTCTCCCTGGCAGTTTGATGGGACGCACATTGTGAGTGGGTCCCTGGACACGTCAATCCGTGTGTGGGATGTGGAGAGTGGGAACTGCCTGCACACGCTCATGGGGCACCAGTCCCTCACCAGTGGGATGGAGCTGCGGGACAACATCCTCGTGTCTGGCAACGCTGACTCCACTGTCAAGATCTGGGACATCAAGACAGGGCAGTGCCTGCAGACACTGCAGGGTGAGAGGGGATTCCTCACCCTTGGGGGCAGTGGGCAGTTCCCTCCTCCAGGAGGCTGGGAAGGGGCAGCTCTCTCCATTGGAGGGGTGGGAGGGAGCAGGGGAGGCTCTAAGCTGTCAGATGTGGTTGGTGTCCCTGAGGAGCCAGGGCTGGGTGGCTCTGAGCTGCCAGATGTGGCACGACCTGTGCCACACAGCAGCAGGTGCCCCAGGTGCATCTGGACTCACTGGTGTCTCCCCATAGGTCCCAGCAAGCACCAGAGTGCTGTCACCTGCTTGCAGTTCAGCTCCAAGTTCGTGGTGACCAGCTCGGATGATGGGACAGTGAAGCTGTGGGACCTGAAGACAGGGGAGTTTGTGCGAAACCTCGTGGCCCTGGAGAGCGGGGGCTCCGGGGGGGTCGTGTGGCGCATCCGCGCCTCCAACACGAAGTTGGTGTGTGCTGTGGGCAGCCGCAACGGCACCGAGGAGACCAAGCTGCTGGTGCTGGACTTCGATGTGGACCTTAAGTGACCCCGGCCAGCCCGGGGGTCCCGCGGGAAGGGTGGCCCCGGCGCAGGCGCTGGCCCCCGCGGGCAGGACAGAGGGAGGGCCAGGCCGGGCCTTATTTATGTGCGCGGGAGAGCCCGGCCGGGCCTGCAGGAGCATGTTTTGTACACGGAATATATCAATTTATTTCTGTATTGGGGCTAGCGCTTACCTGCCCCAAGCCCTGGCCAAGGGCTGCAGCGGGGAGAGAAGAGGCCAAGCTCTCTGTCCCAGGTGTCACAGGGACCATGCACACACATGGTCTGGTGAGCACTGGTTTGGCAGCACCTGACACCAACCCCCCTTGCCCCCTTCCCCCCCTCAGTGTCCAGGTGATCATGGGGCTCCTGCAGGGAGAAGTTTGTCTCGCACTGAGGTGCAATTCCCTGGATTCCCAGTTGTGCCATGGGCTCCCCCCAGCCACTCAACAGGGGCCAGGGCTCTGGTACCCTCCCCACGTGTCACTAAGCCATTACTGTAAAGATGTTTTATTGGGACTAACAACCCACTTCCCAGAAATCCACAACCAGGAGGGCTAGGGAGACTTTCCCCCTGTTCCTGTGCCCCCATCCCCGGTGCCCTGCATAGCCCAGCCACTGCTAGGGGTGCCCAGGGCCAAGGGCAGATGCTGCTCCAGCCTGGAGCTCCAGTGCAGCAAGGCTGCAGCTGCTCCTGTGGGTACAGGGCAGGGGTGGTGCCAGTCGCGTCCGACTGCCGTGGGGAGCTGTAGCCAGGTGCTGCTATGTGCCGGCAGCGGGAGCGTCTGGCGCAGACTCGGCGGGGCCCGGAGCAGGCTCAGGGGAGGCCGGGAGTCCGGATGGCTCCGCTGGCACCCCGTGCTCGGCTGCGCGGCGCTGCAGCAGTGCCGGCATCAGTCCCACGTAGGCGCCCATCAGGCGGTGGTTGGCGCGGACCAGCCTCGCCGCGCAGCTGTCCAGGCACGACTCCTGCGAGAGGGACGGGATGGGGTCAGGGGGCGTGGGGACACCCGACTTGCGGCCCCCCGTGCCCCGCTCACCTCGCGGCCCGTGAGCAGGCGGTAGTTGAGGTTGCAGACACAATGGCGGAAGCAGAGCTCGGTCATACGGTTGTAGACCAGCAGGAAGTCCCGCAGCTGGGGAGCAGGCGCGGTTCATACCGGGACCCTCGAAACCCACTG